>JAQFYC010005643.1:0-13919 GCA_034694165.1 Tomocerus mixtus
TCACTCATTCACCTAGCTGTCCTTTTATTCTGTTCTCGCTTTTTTCCATTGTACTATTGAGGAGCATTGTGGAGTAATGCCCAGGTAGATGTATTTAATTCACTGAAAGATGATTCTGAAGGGGAATGCATTTCCTTTGATGTCGAGATGAGCCACGCTGATGAGAGTTAGATTTCGTTGGCTTGACTTATTCACTTACATTTTTACTTATTATTCATCACACATTATCCTTTATGTTCTCTACAATTATTTTTGGATTCCTTTCCTAATATCATAAATTATATCTGGATTTACACGTTCCGCACAAAAGATAGTGTCCATGTATGGTTAAATCTCTTTCTTACCTGTCTTGGTCTTGTCTTCGCTATTTATATCACACTCCTACTGCTAACACAGATTTTAATACACAGAAAATTTTATTCCTTATAAGAAAACATAAACAAAGATTCTTTAAATTTGGCAATCATTTTCTATATTTTTGTCATTTTATTTTTTGAATTAGTTTTAAGGTTACTTTAAACAATTTCTTTGAATATTTTTATAAGAAAAATATTCCGCGGTCAATGTCCGTAGAAATGTAAGATAAATCACGTTCTAAAGCAACACAATTACTCTGATTACCTGATATTGCACACTGAGCTTTTAGAATATTAATAATTGATTAGGAATTCAAAACCTAAAACGAAAACTAGATATAAATATTCCAATGTGCATATGTACATGTATATTACAATATAAAAAGTTAGTTCGTTTAAGAATTAGAATGCAAATGTATTGTTTGCACGTAGCATCTGCAGAATTCGACATAATCCATAATTAATAAGAAACACCTACTGTTTTAATCTTGTAGCTGCCTATTACAAAAACATTAATAACAATTTCCGTAGACAAGAGAATGAAACAAATATATAATTGTAGATAGAGTGCATTTTCATATCCATTTTAATTTAAAGCACAGTATTAAGAAGGGATGTATATTGGGATTCATTATATAAAAACATCAACCAGAGAAGCTATCAGTAATAAACAACGAATGCTAAAATGATAACTTTCCCTTAAGTGAGTTGTATTTAGGCTTGTCCCATTCCAATTGCAATTGTACAGAGTACAGAGAATGTGCTTAGGTATACATTTATAATAGGTACTACGCTTACGCTAGATATTTATTTGTAATGCAGTGCTCAATCCATTTCACTTTATTTACAAATACGTAGACTGTAGACGCAAATGAAGTCGTATACAAACATTACAAAGATGAACGAATGCACGTAGTATATGTATCTATTGTAATTCTATTTTGAATAATTGAATAGAAAATATTTAACAACATTGCTACCGTTTGCATGTACCTATACATAGTACTTAATACTTAGCTAAATCAGTTAACGTATCAACTAAACATTATTCCCTTTTGTCTGAAAAGATCTCTAATAAGTACATGTAAGGGTTTGAAAATGTGAAGTAGATTGCATTGACATGATGTTCTAGAAGAAAACGAAAGAGTCGGCTTTATATTATTTATCACTTAAGTAGGAGAAGCACTGTCAATATATCTGTAGTTCCCTATCTTAGTATGCATTATTACAGAATTATTGTTGTAGTAGAGTACAATGTCCTAACTACAAGCAATAATATTAGGGCAGGATACCATATAAGGCAGGAATATTCAGATTGAGACAGCAACTCTAAAAAAACTCCTCTGGAAGGAATTCAATTGGATTTTACTGATAATTTTGTGGTGTAATTAAAGTGATCGTGAGTCTTACAATTAGATACTCATTGTCAGTCAGCTTTTATTATCCTACATACATACGTTCTAAAAAGCTTAAAAGTAAAACTGCAATTGCACCAATAATGCAATGAATTGTGTTCTTTCAAAACTGTTATGCCCGTATATATTTTTTAATAAGTTAAATGCATGCATATACCAGAAATACGTACAGAAATACTGCATATAGAATTACATGTTCACGAAAGGAAGTTAAAGTGTAGCTATATATTGGCTTGTATTTAGGTGTTCCCATTTACAGATTCATTCGGAGAAAAATAGCCGGGTAGTTTAGATTTATTATATGTACATATATTGCACAGAAAAGGATGCTGTTGTTTGATTTATTTTTCTCGATGGGCGAAGGTATTATATTGTGTTGGCTTTATTGAATACCTAGGTAAGAATCTAAATCATTATTTGATTGATTTTTATTCGAAATTAGGTTCCAAAATATTTGTTAGTTGTTTATCCAATCCAATCAATCAAATAAAAAATTGAGATGTTGATAAATGATTTATTATTTGAAATGGAACAAACTATAACGGAAAAATCTTTATTTCATTACTTGTTTAAAAATTGATCAGACAATAATGCCCAGTTTCTATTTGACTGGGTTTGTATGCGGTATTGATCAAACAATAGAAATGACATAACAAACACGCAAAAATGATAATGCAAGGAATTCCAGATAGCATTTTTATTAATTTAAATCGCTTGATGGTTGCTCAATAGCATTTTATTTGTTTTGGTTTTCTGGTATTCAACCAAATTAAATTATTTGATTTTCTATTGTCGGTACTTTTGAAATAAATAATTGTTGACTATTTTCTTTCTCTTCCTGGAAAGTAATTTTTGCCTATTTGGTTTTCATATAAATTTTGAGTACCTTACCAAGTTTAGTCATAATGAACATTTATTGATAGATAATTAAACACACGCTAATTTGAGGCTTCTTGAGACATAATAAATTTCAGGTTTGTTTATCAAAAACTTTGCTAATGGAACTTGTATAGCCTCCTTTTAAAATGAAAAGTTACGAATATATGTAATAAAAAATAAAATATATGAAGACGGATAAAAGTTGTAGCTAAAAGCGTAGAAACGCAGACCTACGTATAAGATAGTAGTAAAGTATTTGTTTGTGAGACAACAAATTGAGATGCTATACAAAAGCTAAAGGTTAAGAAACTAAAATCCAGCAATGTTTATTAAAGCTCCTTTCTCTGGAAACTTTATTTTTCAAATGGAATTAAGTAAGTGCATGTATTAGGTTGTTTTGCCTTCATTACTAAGCAGATATTATGTATAGCTAACCTAATAGTACAATATAAGTCGTTCTTTGTATCATCATTTACTTTAAATTGTATGGCTTCTAACTTAAAAGATGAGATTTCAGATAGGAACGTACTCGTTGACGTTATCAATTCAATGGGAAAAGTTATATGTTTAATCATTGAAAGGTATTTATTATATTTACAATATTATTAAATTATTAATAATAATACTTTGATGATCGAGTATGATGTACGAGGCAAATAGATGTTATATGATAGGACCATGATAGGATAAGGAGTCCATTCCAGCATTTAAGGTGTATTAAACACAAAATACAAATACTACGTTTACTACTCGTTATTCTCTACTCGTGACCAGCCCTATTTATTAGATGCCATGATAAAAATTGCAATGAAGATTACAATCAATTCTTTATAATAATATAGAAAAATAGCGGTAAAATATTTTCTTCCTTTGTAAACTTCTCCATTATCGCCATGTATCAGTTTATAGTGATTTGTTAATCAGATTAACTAGAAAATAAATTATATAGTTAGACTTAAGAGAGAATAACATGATGCATATTTGCATATTATATTAAATTTTGAAAAGTTATACTTGTCATATACATCTCAAAATGCGGTCAAATTGCTTGACTTAACCACCAGATGCTTAATTTATTGCTTATATTTATTTATGCCTTCATTGTAGAATGTATTAATATAAAAATGCCTTCGCCACCAAAACTTATACATAATATGATCCTGTGTTGGTTAATCTCCCATAAGTATTATTGTTGTGTCTCAGAGTTATTGTTTATTTAAATATGAAATGCTGAGATGAATGAAAAACTCTTTGTTTTTGGCTTTCAGAATGCAAACCGAGAGCAGAACGGAATAGTAAATTCAGTTGGGCAGAACATTCCAGCTCGTCAGTATTTACCTCAGTACCAGCAGGAACCCCAAGGAGGAAATAGTGGATATAGCAACTACGGGCCTCCACCTCCACCTCAGCAGCAACAAACTGAGAGTTCCTCTCCAGTCAGATTTCCTACTTCATCCTCTCAAAATGAGATCCCGAATTATTCCAGTAGTAAAAAGGATGAATCTGAGCCAATGCAATTAGAGGGACTTAGCGAGTCAATTGTGGACGCAGAGCTGCTGCAACGCGTGCAGCAAATTATCGAAGAACACGAAAAGCAACAAAAAGAATATCTCGAGAAGCAGTTCCGTGAGAATGACAATGCATTTTCCCAGACAAACAGGCAATCAACGACTGGTGGGTATAGTAATGACAATAATGGCCGAGTCCCATTACAACAACAAGTCCACAACCAAGCTGAGCCGTCGCCGTCCTCTTATTTCCCTTCCTCCGCACACTCACCGACATCATCATTACCATCAAACAACGCTCCGCAGCAGCCCCAGCAACAGAATTTCGAGCCTCGTCCTGGGAATACAAATGGAAACCAAAACCAAGGCTCCTTTGACCAACAACTGGGTTATTTCCATCCACAAACTCAAAACAACTACCCAGCTGAGCCTCAGCAACAATATTCTAATGTCAATGCCAATGTTAATGGGAATACATTCGGTGACTTCCGATCTCAAAACCAAAACCAGAATCAGCCACAACAACAGCAACGACAAATTGAGCCAATTGCCCCAACTTCTCGACAATTTGATTTCGGTGGATCTGGTGGCTACGCGGATTCAGGAGAGCCACAGGGACGAGGATTTGGTCCAGAAGAGCAGAGACGGCACTATTCTCCAGCTCCTGCATTCCGTGATGTCGGAAATAGCATCTTCAGTCAAGATGAGCCTGAGAGCCGAGGAAATAATAATATATATGAACAGAACGAAGGAGATAGGACAAGTAAATTAAATAATTATGGGATCGGTTCGGAAAGACCAGAGGGGAAATCCTATCCTTTGAAGACAGAGCCTGAGATTGAATACCAAAAGGCTGTGCTTTCCACTCACTTCACAGAGACTCAGCCAGATCCGGAATTCCAGGCACAACAACAAAGACGTGGCGAGTATTTGCCACCCACTGGAACCCAGCCTCCGGCTAGGATACATCCAAACTCACAATTTTCAACAGCACCTCAATTAAATACTCCGAATGCAGAGAGCAGGTCCCCCGCTCTGAATTCAGATCTCCAACAACAAAACCAAGTTCAACACGTCAACAATGAACCATTCCAATTTTACCAGACGGAACGAATTCCATTCCAACAGCCACAACAACAACAGCAACAACCGCAGCCCTCTTTTCCCACTCAGACTCAAGCTCCCTTCAAAAATAATAATCAGCCAGAGTTCACAAGTGTAAATGTCAACGCTGGACTAATTGTCAGTGGACGAGGACAAGAAATTCAGAGCCCGGCCGACTCGGATGTTGTCTACGGCGTCCCTGCATCAAATCTACCTTCCAGGAGACCAGAGAACACACAATACCCCAGCAATTCCCAAGACAACTTTTTTAGCTCCCAGCAGCAACAACAGCAGCCAACAGGAAACGGAGAAGCACAGGCCCCGCAGTATTTACCACCGTTTCAGCAACCTCAATTCGGGAACCAGGTAGAACAGCAGATCAATTCAAACCCTTTCACAGCGTCACACGGCTCTTCAAATAATAATAATAACAACAACCAAGTTATTATTGCCAAATCGGAAGATTTTATTCCTCAAAATAATCCAAACCAAAATGGGGATAATTTTAATCAAAACCCAGAACCCAGCTACGGAATAGTAAACTCCCAGCAGCAGCAACAACAACAACACCAGCAACCTCAACCTTCATTTTTCCAGCAGCCAGAACCTCAACCATTTTTCTCTCCCGGAGCTTCATTTTTCAACAATAATGACAACAGTGCCCAACTCATTTCAAATGACAATGACCAAGAGCAAAATCAAGATCAACAGCCCCAACAGCAACAACAATCCGAGCCCGACACAGTTCCTCGTCCAGTTTACGGCGTTCCTCTTGCCCCTGTGATCTCACTTGATTCTGGAGAAGGTGGTTTAGAGGAACAGGGCTTTTCCCCCTTGGATCCTTTCTACGGCGGCGGAGATTCTGCTCAAGGGCTATTCCCATCTTTTGCCACAACACACTCTATAAATAATAACTACTTGACCCCTCAAGCTCTTGCGGAGACTCCTTTCAATCCATTTCCTCAGCCACAACCACAACAGCAACAACAATTGTTTCCTCAACAACAGAACTCCGTCTACGGGATCCCCGCAACTCAAGAGCAACTATCAAGCCCTGATTCCTCTAGTACTAACAGTAACACTAATAATAATCGTAACGATGAGCAGAATGGCTATGGGAATATCCGTAATGATAACTCAGCTCACTTGGATCAAATTCCCCTTCTCAGCAATACCGTGTCCATTCCAACGAGGGATTACTCTCCGCCAACATCTTACTCTTATTCCAGCTCCAGTCGTCAAGTACATCCTCAAGCCACATCTCCTAGTACAAATTCATACGGTCGCATCCGCAGACGACTTTCTTCTCTTTCCTCCTCTTCTTCACATTGACTTCCATTTAAAGGCTAATATGTTGTAGTGCTTTTCTAGTATGTATTATTATTATTGTGCGGCATATAGAATTAAAGTAGCTATACGTCTTATACAGATATATACACAACTACATTGCATAATAATATTTATATCGCTTATTGTATTCTTCCCTAAACTCTTTCATCCTGAATATTACTTGATGTTATTACTGTCGATGTGTCTAACAAATTTAATAAGATGAAATCTAACATAATAGTAATACCACAACATACTCCCACACATTGCTCTCTTCTCCTTTATAAATAAGTACCTACATAATCTCTCTTCCTCCCAAACTATATCCGTATTGTATGTTATAGATATTTATTTTGCAATAGAGCCATCTCTTTTCATGTTTTATATCCCTTAACCTGACAAATACAACTTTGCACTATTTTATTATTATATTTCAGATGCATGTATGTTTTGTTAGGCACTTATTCATATTATTGCATGTATGTATGCGGAAGTTTACCAATTTAAGCAAAATGTACTAAATTTTTATTTTTATAGTGTGACTTTTTATAGATATGCTGAAAAATGAATACTTGCCATTACCCTGCCAGATTTCCGGGGGGAAAGATATACAACACTTATTTTCTTTATTCAACGAAATTGTTTTGTTACATTTTACAACATTCTTTACTTTAGTCGCCAACAATGTTTGACCTTAAACAGATGCAGGAGGTACATTATAGTGAATATTAATATTATGCGAATTCCACGGATAAATATTCTAATTTCTAGAACAGGTAGAATGTACATTCATTCTGATAAGTATCATTTCAGTTCAGTACAGATTTTAACAATCAATTATTATACTTATACTGTCAATGCCAACCTTTTTGCAAATGTGTAACCAACAGTGAGCTAACACTTAGCACCAATGTAATCTTTTTCGTGTTTATCCATCTCCTTGTCACTTTAACTGAGTTTTATTGAAGATATATCTTGTTACCGTTTTCAGATGCATTATAACATGTTTACAGTTTACATTACAACAAGTATATGGTATATAGGTAGGTAGGGTAAATACATTCGGATTTATTACAGTATACACATTTAATTCTAACATGATGAGTAAATGCTAATTAAACAATTAAGTATACACGGTTTCGTCTGCTAACTTGCTAACGTTGTGTTGCTTAATGAGTGCTTGTCCATAAATATTTAGTGTGCTGACAATGAGATGAAACTTGAGTGTAACGAAGATAATATTATACATACATTGTAATGTAACCATATATTATACTTTAAAAGTTTTCCCGAGAAATAAATAAAAGTGTTGTCAATTTATATTTCATATTTCGATGATACAATTAATTCAATCAAGTCTTCTTTCAGAAGGTACTGCAGTCGATTTCCTCTTTCCATGTAGGTCGGGATAATACATACATTCAATTAACATTAAACAATTAATTTTATTTACACTATACTATAGATACACTTTTTTCAAATTCATTTTACTTTATTAGTATGAGTACACGTTACAACATAGCAATAGTATGTATAATCGAACCATATACTAAATTATCCTTATAATTATGTTATGTACTCAATTATCTGACGTTACATAAAAATTTCGTTCCATTTTTTGTAACTTGTTAACTGGTAGGTAATCCTTTTCTGTATCTAAGTATATATTTAATACAAATATTAAAAGGCCAATCGCCACAAATAAAATCTTTATTTAGATTAGAGTACGTTAAATCCTTTGTAGCAATATAGACTTACTTTTCTTCTATTACTCTATTTCCGTTTCTCTATGTACTTATATTATATTTTTGCACGCACAGAGTGCATGGGAATCGGAATGATGTGTATCATAATATTACTCTATACATAAAATTCAATTTACCCATCCTGACTTCCTGACTGACTGGACTGGCCGTCTGTCTGTGAGTCTCAATTTATGTAATTCCATTTAATGTTTTAGCTTTGTAGTGATTAAGTTACATTTTTTGTAATGCTTGATTTATAATTAACCATAGGTAATATTGTTTATATGTATATATAATTTTGTTAAGTAGTTATTCTTCAATTACTCATTTAATAATATAATTGTTCACAGTTTAATTCACACTACTTCCAAATATAGAGTTTATTATTGTGTAGTTAATTTCCTAATAAAAAACTGTCTAAACTAAGGTCAGTGAATAAAAAATTATTTAAAAAGAAATGTTTCTTTAGTCCTACATACTTTCAAAATTTTTGTCAACATATTATGTTTGTAATGCCCACGGAAAGTCTTGCAATTTACATTCCATTTTATTCCGTTCACCAACTTTCCTATAATAATATGGGTTATTTTGCTAAGGGTTGTGTTATGACACTTATCTTTTAGAATGTTACAATAATACTAAAATTATCCACGTTTCGCCTATAAAACTTTTACCATAAATCTATATTAACTATTTATATTAAAGAATTCAGTCCGTATATATATCCAAAAAAAATTGAAAATCTAATGAAAGAAGGATATACAAATAACCTAAGACTGAACCTAATTATTATCTGCATATACTAAACTATAAACAACTAAAAAAATATTATTCTAAATACAGTATTAAAAATGGTTCAGTTTAAATTTGACTTGTTTCTATGTATGTAGTATCTAATTATTAACAAAAATAATTTACCTACTCTACCCTACAGTCAAATTTAATCCAATTTGCCACAATAGAATTTTAGTCAGCCTTTTGGCGTTAATGTATATTTGCTAGTTGCCCTTGTAATAAATATTTATAATTAGATTTCTTATCTAAACGATGGGAAACCAGAGCTGATGAAATACAATTATTTCTGTTGTAATTATAATTTCTGTATTGAAAGTCAACACAGCAATACTTATTATACTATAGGTACAGATATATTAATATTAAAAGTTGCAAAATTTCAAATCGCATGTATTTTGCACTTACAGTAAATTCCTTACATTTTGATAAACACTGGCAGTACTTAACACAACGATATGCTTTATAATGTTACAAACACGGACGAGACACTGTGACAGATATAATTATTACATGAGGCAGGAGACAGTAAGTAAAGCTTCTAGGTATATATTTAGTTACAATTTGCAAACGGCATGGCATATTGTGGAAACATTGACTTTTGCTTAATTATTATGTAAATTGTGATACTGCTTACATTTTCCTAAGCCTGAAACTTATTTTACGGTCTTACGGAGGCTTAAAAAGCCATTCTGTTAAAGCTAACTGTATCAGTGGATAAAGCAACCTCGTTTAATTTAAAATCGATTGTTTTTATGATTAAATTATGCAGCTTATTGTAACATCAACCTAGAAGTGAATATTTAACTATTTTTAAAAGTTTTTGGATTTAATTTGCATGCGCTTTATATTTAGTACAATATCATAATATGCTCAAAAATCTGTTTTTTCTTTGTATAACTAGACAGTAACCTAATCCTTGCTTCTTGTAAACCACGAACCAAATAAATTACTTTATATTGTCCTATTGTATTAACATTTAAATCGGTATATGACGACATGATGTACTATATTCTTCTTTTATAGCATTTCTAAAGAAGGACATTTACCTACAATTAACATTCAAATGCTTTGCGTCAACTGTCTAACTACTTAAACATTAAGGAGGTTAGTCTTGCCTAAGATCCTTTAGCAAACAAGCATTGTTAGCATCTGCGTAAAGATTAATTCCCCCGTGCATTGATCGAATCCGTTGACAATTAGAGTCTTTCCATTGCTTTGGTCCTCCAATAACCATCCTATTTACTTACTCCGATTGCAAGTCAATTACAATACTCTTTCAGTTACAAACGTCATTACACTACTCGTAAATAGTGGTCTTTGCATACAGCCTGTTACCTAATACTTTCAAATTATAATTAGTCTGCACAATCATTTTTTACAAAACATGAAGTTCTTACGTTAATCTTAGTATCATTGGGCAATCAGAAAACAAATACCTAACTGCTAGGACACATAATGCTGAAAATATATCAGCCTTGCAAACATTTATGTATTTAGTGTTTCAAATTAGGACCAAAAACACTGAAATGTAAAGCACCACAAAAATGTATATTATACTGTTAAACAGAGTAAACAACAACGTTATTTGAGAAACAAAATAAATCGATGTAGTTTTTTAAATTACTATATATAAATTTTTTTAAATCAAAAGAGAAAATTAATACTGGTAGAGTAAATACTTTTAAACATTTTCAGACCCATTACACTAGACAGTCAGCGTACTACTGTAGGTATACACTATAACCCATGCATAATGAATTTCCTGTAATGTAATTGCTGTAATGCCATTGTAAATAGAATGTAGTATAGTATAGTAACACATCAACTTATTATTTAGATTATGATTAGAAATTGTATTCTTAGCGTTTAGCCAAACGGTTATATTGATCATAAGATTGAATAGCTCGTTGAAAGCACATAAATCAACACTGAACATCAAAATTTGCAATAGCTTGGTAATAGATTTTCTAACATTAAATTAGACAACGACGTAATAATAAATATTCAGTGAAACACGTACATACCTAATAGGAGTATATTTTTTTGGTGAAAGTTCGTAAAGAGATAGGTAAAGTCTTTACTGGATGAGTATGCTTGTTAAATTGCCTTTGTAAGTAAACAGAAGTAAGATATATTCGTAGTAGAATACTGTAAATCTGTAAATGTGTACCATATAATAATGTTGGCATTGGTGTTTTGTTCCTTTTTGTACCCCCAGGTACAATTTCTAGATACCTATTATTATGTATATAATATCTTAAAGGGAGACAGTTCTTGTTCTTGCGTTTTAGAATAAAAACCTTCAAAAGTCATTTCTTTTAATAAAAAATAAATGTGGGAGGATAATAAGATATAATATCAGTAGATTGTAGTTAAGGGTCTAAAGGATTTAGCCGAATGTGAAAAGAGTAGCTCTAGCTCATGTGATTACATGTAAGTAATTACATATTATAGTGACTGAATGCGTTTATATCACTTTTAAATCAGTTGCCAAGTTTGCTCACCGTAAATATATTGTCAAGGGAAATTGGATAGGGAGGAGGAAGGATGACAAAAGAAAGTGGGGAGGACACAAGGAATGGCTTAGTAGAAATAGTCAGCTAAAATACATATAATACTTATTATATATATAGTATAAGTATATTAAGGTATTAATTTACCTAGTATATGAGTATACACATATAAATATACAGATAGAGATATATACCTATTACATAATATTACAGTACAACTTGGTGTACTTTTTATTTCGAAAAAAGACTGACATTGACTGACCGATCGGGTTGGACTGGACCACAGCGGACTTCGACTGGACTCTCAAATACTAAAGTCTTCCTTATAGTATATTATAGCAATGTAATGTATTTAAGTACTTACAATTGGTAGCCTGGCCTGCACTGCAAGTAATCTCAAACCCACATTACTTTTTTACAATTGATTGCCTTACACTCGTCTCCCTTTTTTCAATTGTTCACTGAGAATCTTGTTGGGTGGCGGGTTCTGGAGGAGAGCAGTTTGCCAACACAGCCCATTGATTCATGTTGTCCCTAGCTCCGTCTCGCATCGCTTCAAACCGAGGATTCATGTCGGATAAACTCTGCTCCAGTGAAAGTTACATGAAAAAACACAAAGACAAAGACTACATTACTATTTATATTACTAATACCACAGTGCAGGGCGAAAGGAACAAAGATTTGGATTTGGATGCCACATTTCTACATTTAGACGCCAGCGTAGTTCTATTCACTATTGTAGTACTTGATATCAAAGGAAACGAGTCAAATTGCGACGCTATCTTTATCCAATCCTATCCTAAGCTGGAATGGCAGAAATTAATGACAACCGAAAAACTAGTATATATTACTAGGTTGTGTGTGGCTAATCTAAAGTCAGGGTTCCTTTTCAGTTTTAATTCAATATTACGCCAAAATGATAAAAAGCATAAATGGTTGATAAAAATTCGCAACGCTAGTAGTACATTGTGTACGCAGCTGCGAAACAATTTACTTAGTAGTGCCTATTACAGATACAATTAATAGGATACTTGTAGTAATAATTAAGTAATCTTTTTTAAGTATCTACTATCTACCCGAAGTCAAAATTAACTAAATACCTATATTCTCCGTTAATATTACATGTCTAAGTTTTATATAATTGTAATAAACGTGTAAGCAGATTAAACTACAAGATTGCTACAATTAGAATGCTAAGCATTATTAACTCGCATCAATATAATTAATGCGTTGTTTTAGACAATATTTAAGTAGGCACTTCAATGTCACATCAAAAAACATTTTTAAGGGGTTTGGTATTGTATTTTTAGACAAAAGTTGAACCCTGAAGGAAGATTCTAAAATTGGACGTTTTACAATAATTCAGTTCCTTTGCTTATACAAATGGTTGGGAGAGTACACAAATGTAATACTTTCAACTCTAATGTTTGACCAAAGCTCAAAGAGAGCCAACAAAGGCAAAATTAGACTGCTTCCCCACAAACAGAAACATGCAGTAATGAAATCGATGTAGGGTCCTATTACAATGCTGATGCGTAGAAAAAAGTCTAAGAATATCTTGCCTGGTATAGCGGGAGGCAGATATCGCTAATCCACCTCATCTGCAGTTGTGGCAGCTCATGCTCCCGCTCTCGATCCATGGACGCTGGAGGTGTAATCTGCAGCTGCTTTCTCTCCTGGTCACCCTGCATCATATAAAATTTATTTAGAGTCTTCCTTTTCATTGTAGCTCTTATAGAAACTCTTATAGAAGTACTATTGATGGTAACCACTGTCAAGTACCAGCATATTATCATATAAAACACACTTTAGCAACCGTGAACTTGATCTCCACAAACAAAGGGAGTTAAATTGACTTTTACCAAGAATTAATTTTTGTGGTAGTATAATATGAGTCCATTCTTAGCATAGAAATAACTCAATACAATTTGTCAAGCTTTAAAACACTGAATAAACTCCATGCAATTATTTGTTTACATATTTATCTGTTTCCCTTACAAGTTCAACATTCTATTAATGTTAATTGCTTTATAAACGCAGATAAGAATTCAGAACTAAAGATTATTAAAATTAATTACATAATGGATGTTTCGTGTAAATTTTAGGATACGCAGTTAAATATACACCGTAGACATAACTTGCTAATTTTAAATGAGATCTCCCTAACCCCTGAGTTCCTTTATCGAAAATTTTATTTCTTTGCTATTATTCTACTTTCTTTCATAGCTGTGCAAATAATTAATGAATTGCGGTAAGTCTTTAAGATTACTGCATA
>JAQFYC010005644.1:0-13919 GCA_034694165.1 Tomocerus mixtus
GGAGGAGGGGGTGGGTAATGCTAAAATCTAAACTAATGCAACTAAAATTATGAAAAGTGGTACACAAACTAAATCTATGCTGAATTCAATGGTGACATCAAACCTTTGAATTTACTTTTGGAAGGGGTGGGGGAGGGGGAAAAATAGTATACATTAATATTAAAAATATAATACTACTGTTCCATACTAATAAATTAAGACTCTAGGCCCGGCCATTTGCTGGACGGGTGCTTTACTAGTATGTATACAATAATGGCGTATACTAATCAATTGCCATCTAGGCACTTATATTTGAAAATTTCACTGCCCCTAAAATGGACATTTATGATCACAAATTGTTGAAGTAGCACTTTTTGGAATCTCTGTTAATTGCTCTATCAGACTGATAAATTCGATATTAAGAAATTTTACCCTCAATACTTATTTATGGACAAAAACTGCAATTTGGGGAAAATTTTGCTTATTGCCTAGGCATTAACGTTAATGCCGGATTTTGCTTAATACCTGCAACATATATAAGAAATAATAAATGTTACTCTTTCCTCAGCTTTTGAATATAATGTGTAATACCTTAGGTACTGGGCTATGTACGGATTCGTTTATGGCATTAGAATAAATACAACTTGAACCCCTTGTGGCATTTTGTACAACATACAATTTGAATCGATTTCTTTCAAACATCAAAATGTCTACAAAAATAGTGCATAGCAATTATTTAGATTAGAACGTATGCAGAAAAAAATTAATTGTTTTGAAATCTTTCTTAAAATTTTATTTAAACTTGTTAGCTGTCGGCAACTCACTAAGAATTAGGCAAAACAATTAATTTTTGGCCAGCATACGTTCTAGATAATGCTATGAACTATTTTGTAAAAATGTTGAAAGAAATCGATTCACAATTCCGGGCAGCATTAGGACCCGGCCGAAGTTTACCGTAATTTCCCAAGTCTAGCAAGACGGTGAAAAAAAGGGGTGGGTGGAGGGTTAAGCCGGATATGACAACGGGTCACCAGAACAAGTTGGATAAAAATGAGTAGCATTTATTCTGAAGATAATGTTTTTGTCTATCGTTACGAAGCTTTATTTCATGAATGCCTGTGTAGCACCATCGCCAATAATGCCTTGTAATCTTTGTTGAGCAATTTTATAAGCAGAACACAGGAATAAGCTAGTAGCTGCGACTGTTACCAGTAATCAACGAAAAAGGCTGGAGATACTCATAGTTCAAAATAGTGGTACATTGATGGCTGCTCATCTTTACCTAAATTGTAAACACAAAATAATTCGCTCTTGTTGTTTCTAATGGAATTTAATTTTTAGTCAGTTATTTACTGCTAAATGACGTGCTTATTACAATTGTTATTATTGCTGTAGTATTTTGAACAAATTATAAAGTCGTAAAAGTAGCTTAATTTAAGTTCCACATCATTTCTTTGCACTGATTTATTTTCCAAGTACAAAAATACGTAATAATTAGACGATTGCTGATTGCCTTTGGTCCATATTTTAACAACAGGTAAGTCATTAAGTCAATTTTTTGCGTTCATTTTAACATGTTACATAATAATTCAGTAATTTGTGGGTATTTGTCATATATTATACGTTTAGTTTTATAGCACTTTTCCTACTGTTTTATTAACTTTGAACTTGTACGCAGGAAAATGACAAATTCGTCACCAAACTGTCTTCTATGTCTAAAATCAATAGAGATTTTCCATCCTCTGAAATGGAACAATTACGACTTCATTGACGGTAATAATTCAAGTTTCATTCATAATTTTCGTGTTTATGTAATGTTATATATTAAATGTTGATATCTTCACTGTTCACAGGATTCCCCAAGATAAGGTCTACAGCGATAAACAGTCAACTGAGTGTTATTTTCCTGCTAAGAAAATTGCTGGAGATCCCATCGGATGTTTGCGTTAAACTTCTCCAATCTTTTGGCGATCCGTGTTTTTGGATTGCTTGTTGCGACACCTGCTCAATTTTGGTGGATCAAGGAAGACAAGTTTATAGTCAAATTTTACAACTTCAACAACAATTAGAAAAAGTTCAAGAAAGCATCAAGACTTCCATCTTAAATTCTGGAGAATTAAATTGTGATAAAGCAACACAAGGGGCTACATATATCTTGAGATCTTGCGTTAAGAATGGTGAGTGGAGCTGAGACACTTGGATTTGGATTAGCTGGTTTTGCATTGCCACAGCGCAACATGTCCACTAATATAAATCTTAATGATATTTCTATGTAGTAGTAGTGTAATGGAGTAGTTAAGTATGACTCTTAATCATTTATGAGTTACACTTTAACAATGGAACAGTGGCTAGAGAAATCGAGGGTAGTGGCAATATCTGAAATAAACCGTGGTAAACGTTGTAGAAGGGGAGCTTGTAGTAACTACCAAATTTCAAATTAATCGCATTGTGTCGACATGATCATCTGCAAGATCATTGTCGATATGATTATCTGAAAGATCATTTCTGTTGTATAGTGTATTGTATGATTGCTTTGTACGTGTTAATTGAAGTTGAAACTGACCTAAGTCGGTAACCCGTTGACCTCATTGTTACATGGTTGGATTCCTGAGGTCATAAGCCTTCGTACGATACCTCATCTGTCATATTATGTTGAAATTTTAAAAAAATGGGGGTCGGAATCATAACTCCTTGGGAAGGTTGGTCCCATCGATACTGTATGGGTATATATATAGTATTATCAAAAATACTGACCAATTGTTTCGATTATTATTAATTAACATTAGTTGACATTGATATTTGAATTTTAAAATGTATTTCGTTTTGACAATCTGCTTAATTATTTTCATTGCCACATTAAATCATTCTGCTGCCAAAATAATTCATTCACTTGCTATTTTAATTATTACCATATTAATTCAAAATATAATTGACTATTGTCAATACCCTGGATTTCTCTGGCCACTTTAAATGAGATCCTTTAACAATTACGTATCTATTTCCTCCATTTATCAGTTGATATTTAATTTTTTTATTTTCCCTACAGAATCAAAAGAAGAATGTACACTGGGAGGTAATCCTCGTTCTATGGAGGAAGTTGATCAGATACAATTCCACTGTAGTCCATTAGACTCTTGTGGTACCCAAAGTGGAAAAACATTTGGTAGGTGGCAATACTCAATTAGTCCCCTAAACTCTTATATTAATGTAGGTACCTTCATAATTTTAGAAACTTAATTATATATATTCATGTTACATTTTTAGGTATAGTTCCCGAGGACGGTATGATGGATGTTAATTGTGATTATGAAATGTTGATTAAAACCGAAAATGTGTTTGATATTGGGGACAGTAATTCCAATAGTGAAGAATTGACTTCAGCTGTTGAATTTATAACGGGAGATTTGGATATTTCATCACACAGCAATAATGAGCATAGCCTTTCAAATGTAGTCGATTCTGTTGGAAAAAACGAAATCTCAATACAGAAAAGTATATCAATGGGCTGTGACGTTTGCGGAAAAGACTTTAAGATATATTCGGATCTAATGTGTCATCTTCGAACGCACAGAGGAGTGAGGCCTTGCAAGTGCGAAATTTGTGGGAAAGCTATTTCCAGACCTCGTGACCTAAAGCGTCATCTTCGAATTCACACTGGAGAGAAACCTTTTACTTGTGACTATTGTGGGAAAACATTTTCGGATTCGGGGGGCCTTAAAAAGCATCTTCGAACTCATACTGGAGAGAAGCCTTTTGCGTGCGAAATTTGTGGAAAGGGGTTTGCGTTACCGGGTCAATTAAAGACTCATCTTCGTACTCACACTGGAGAGAAGCCTATTGAGTGTCAAATTTGTGCGAAAGTATTTGCAAACTATAGTAGTCGGAAGAATCATCGACGCGTTCACACTATGGAAACGGAAACCCCGTTAGTATGTGCGATATGTGAGAAAGTATTTACACATCCAGGTCATCTAAAAAGGCACATGCTCAGGCACACAACCCTGCCCTGGGGTAGTAAGGCCATTATGTAAATTGGAGAGTTGTGGACAAAGTGTTTCAAAAAGTCGAGCGTGTCGCACTAATCACCAGGAAAAATGCGAAACCCGATGATACAATTGTAGTTCCAAGTTTCAATTCATAGTTTATTCACAATCAGTTCGTGTATTTATGGGAAATATAATTAAAAATTACGTAATAGGTCGATTATGCCAGCCAGAACCCATTCATTTGAAGTAACATATTGATTTTGATCAGCCATTCCATTTAGAATATTACATTCGTCATTAGAATTAATCTCCAGGCAACGGCTATAAATAAAACAATGAAGAGAATGGAAGTAACAAATACAATAGTTTTTGATCCCATTGAAATGATTTTTATCATGTTTACCTAACTAAATGCATGCAAATAATTGAGGTTTTACTATATTCCATACCATTAATATGTACGTGTATTGAATATTGAAATAAAAAATGTTTACGATACCTCAGTTGAGTAGCTATTTACACTTTCGAAAAAATATGGACGACCACCAGCACATGAATAAAAAATAACAAAAATTGAAAATTTTCACTATAACTTCCTCATCACTTTTTTTGAAGTATAAACTAAAGTAGTAGTCCTGATAAATATGACGTTATAAGTAATACCTACTACGGGGTATGACATTATACACCGCGAAAAACACCACACCGCGAATTTGTATTTTTGGGTAATTAATTAGTCGTTTTTTGAATTTTAAAAACCTAACCTAATTGAAAACAGTCAAATCTCATCGTTTGCTTTAAAAAAAACGGTCTATTCTCCAAATGGGGGCGTCCGCGGTGTCACATCCGCCTACCATCATCACCAACCACTAATCACCAATATGGCTTTATCTTTGTCTAATAAGCAACACATAGAAATAAGCTAGACGCTGCGACTGAGACGGTTAGGCTGGAAATTCTCAAAGCTCACAATATTGGCACATGTCAATTTCACCGCTGCTCTTCTTTTCCTAAGTTGTAAAAATAATTCACTTGCTGTTGTCAATTGTTACTATTATAATTAAATTTATTTTTTAGTTATTAGCTAGGTTTACTGGCTACTGGTACTGGTGTTTATTGTATTACTGCTGTAGTACTTAATACTTTGAAAAAATTACGTCATAAAAGTCGCTTAATTTAATTCCAACCCATGCCATGTTATATACTATTTAGTTCAATTATCTCGTTACAAAAATACTTAATAACAATAATTACACTATAGTTCATAGTTTACAAACAGGTTAGTCATTTTGACATGTTTATTCGTTAATTTTACACCTGTTAAATAATAATTTATTTATTTATTGTTTATAGGTACCTATATATGTTGTGCTTATTCTTTACTTTTGACTTTTGGACTTATATAGCAAAAAACTTCAAAAACAATTAGAAAAAGTACAAGAAAACGTAAAGTTGAAAGTTTTCCATCTTAAAATCTGGAAAATTAAATTGTGATACAGCAACACACGGGGCTACAGATGACAGATATCGTGAGATCTTACATTAAGAAAGGTGAGTCGAACTGAAACATGGTGATCAGCTGGATTGCTTGCCACAAAGCAAATTGTTTACTAATATATATTTATTAAGATTTCTTTGTAGTGTACTGCAGTAAGTAATATGTGTTAGTAACATTGTTCCCATTGATCAGTTATTATTTTCCCTACAGAATTAAAAGAATAATGTCATCAAGAAACAACAAGTGTTCGAGAACGGAAGTTGATCAATTATAATTACACTCCATTGCGTTAACTAGACTCCCGACGACTGGTCTCCAAATTCGAAGGGTTATAGCAAGAGATTTGGATACTCCATCTCGGATGAATTTGATGTTTGTAGTATTTCTGCATGCACGCAGCGATGCACAATGCAACGATTCTGGCAAACACGAAAATTAAAAAAGAATCACGTCAGCAAATTGTGACGTTTGTGGAAATATTTTGGTTCTACATAAAACGGTTCTCAACAATACTAGACGGCCATTTTCTGAAGACATCTGTGAGAAAATACTTTTCAAAGTGAAATTTTTAAGGTGTCCTAGCCGCACTCACAGGCGAAATGCCTTTTGCATGTGAGATATGTGGAAAATCATTTTCGAAATCCAGTGCTCTGGGACGTCATCTTCGCTCTCACAAAAGAGCCAATTCTTTCGAGTGTGAAAGTGGAAAAGGGTTTCCACAATCTAGTAATCTAAAGACTCATCTTGGTGTTTTTCACACTGGGGAGAGGCCTTTCACATGCAACATTTGTGAGAAAGCATTTGCGCGGTCTGATTCTCTTCAAGGGCATATTCGCACTCACACGGGAGAGAAGCCTTTTGAATGTGACATTTGTGGGAAAGAATTTGCACTTTCTGGTAATCTTAAGAACCATCTTCGCGTTCACACTGGAGAAAAACCTTACAAGTGTGACGTTTGTGGGAAAGGATTTTCGGAAGCTGGTTCTCTAAAGAGTCACCTTCGCACTCACACAGGAGAGAAGCCTCACCAGTGCACAGTTTGTGGGAAAAGCTTTACTGCATCTTCTAATCTTAAAACCCATTTTCGAACTCACACTGGTAGTGTGAGTGAAAAGTGTGAGAAACTTTTCGCATGTGACATTTGTGGAAAAGAATTTGCGCGATCTAGTTGTCTTAAAGACCATCTGCGCGTTCACACTGGGGACAAGCCTTACAAGTGCGAAATATGTGGGGATGGGTTTCAGAGACCTAGTAAGCTTAAGGTTCATCTTCGTGTTCACACAGGGGAGAAGCCTTTCGCATGTCACATTTGTGGGAAAGAATTCGCCCAATCAGGTCAGCTAAAGAGTCATCTTCGTGTTCACACTGGGAGGAAGCCTTTGTCGTGTGACATTTGTGGGAAAGAATTTACGCAATTAGGTCATCTAAAAAGTCATACTCTCACTCACACTGGGGAAAAGCCCTTTGAGTGTAACATTTGTGGGAAAGAATTTACCCAATTAAGTAATCTAAAAAGGCATACTCTAACTCACACTGGGGAAAAGCCCTTTGAGTGCCACATATGTGGCGAAGAGCTGTCGGCGCCGATTACTCTGAAGCGTCATCTTCGCGATCACACGGGGGAACAGCCTTTTGAATGTGACATTTGTGGGAAAGAATTTGCGTCCTCTGATAGTCTAAAGAAACACCTTCACGCTCACACGGGGGAAAAATCTTTTGAGTGTGACATTTGTGGCAAAGGGTTTCAGAGATCTAATAGGCTAAAGATTCATCTTCTTGCTCACACAGGAGAAAAGCCTTTCGAATGTGACATTTGTGGAAAAGAATTTGCGCAATCTGGTGACCTACAAGTTCACATTCGCACTCACACAGGGGAAAGACCGTACAAATGTGAGATCTGTGGGAAAGCATTTAAGCAATCTGGTTCTTTGCAAACCCATATTCGAACTCACACTAGGGAGAAGCTTTTTAAGTGCGACATATGTGGGGAGGGGTTTTCGGTATCAGGTAACCTTAAAATGCATCTTCGCACTCACAGTGGAGAGAAGTGTTACGAGTGCGAAACGTGTGAAAAAGCATTTACGCGACTTTATCATTTGCAAAGGCATCTTCGAACTCACACGAGGGAAAAGTCTTTGTAAATGATAGATTTGTGGAACAGTATTTACGCCGGATTCCTAAAAAAGTCATATTCTTTCACTCAGCCCTGGGGCCATTTAAATGGGACAGTTGTGGAAATTGTTCACAATTCACATTACCTGAGGAAGGCATACAAGACCAGTATTTTTCTGGTACATAGATGTACATATTTGTCCCAGGAGATATTCTTAAAATGTAATAGAGATAAACAGTGCGAAAGCTGAATTGGTTATTTAATAATTATATAACGATTTTGGTAAACAAAAATATATAGACAATTAAATTACAGCTATCTAAGTAAGAATGTTGTTTAGTTATATTTCGTATATTAATTGCAAATACATTGTAAACAATCTATGTTTTTATTCAATTAAACATTAATCCTTCTCGGAAACTTAACTTAATTTGTATATAAATATGTGCCAGAATCGGACAGTGCCATTAACTATATTTATCATTGAATTTCACCTGCATCATTTTTAGCATATAAGACTGTAGGCAAAAATTAGTGAGGAAAATAGAATAAAGACGACGCTTGTACCTAGGAAATTAATGGAATATGATATCCCTACAAATACGTATAATGAATGTAAAGTCGAGAAGCACAGTAATAAATCTATCTACCTAAATAAACTGGATACTAACCACTATAAATGACCAGCAAAGGTACATTTTTAGTCAAATCTCACATCGCCCTACATAATACAATCCGTTTTTGGTTAAATCTCACAGTGCCCCAATAAGTTGGAGCAGTTTGAGAAAGTAAAATGTATCCTTGCATTGAAATCCGTTAAATACAAAGCTCTTCTGGATGGGTAACCGTTTGGAATCTTATGTCGCCTGTCTGGAGTTCTTTGGCTACAGGAGAGAAACCTTTTGAATGCGACATTTGTGGAAAAGGGTTTACGCAATCTAATCATCTAAAGACTCATCTTTGTCTTCACACTGGGGAGAAGCCTTTCCCATGTGACATTTGTGGAAAAAGGTTTCCGTTATCTGGTAATCTAAAGAGACATCTTCGCACCCACAATGGGGAAAAGCAAAATCCATTTAAGTGTGACATTTGTGGAAAAGGGTTTCTGAAAGCTGATAACCTAAAAAATCATTTTCGCGTTCACACCGGAGAAAAGCCTTTCGCATGTGACATTTGTGGGAAAGGATTTGCAGAATTTAGTAGTTTAAAGAGGCATATTCGCACTCACATGGGCGAGAAGCCTTATGAGTGCGAAATTTGTGGTGATGTATTTGCGCAATTTCGTGATCTAAAGTGCCATATTTGCACTCACACTGGAGAGAAGCCTCACGAGTGTGATATATGTGGGACAGCGTTTTCTATGTCTTCTACTCTTAAAAACCATCTTCTAACTCACACCGGGGAGAAACCTTTCGCATGTGACATTTATGGGAAACAATTTGCGCGATCTGGTAGTCTTAAAGACCATCTGCGCGTTCACACTGGGGAAAAGGTTTTAGTGTGTGACGTTTGTGGTAAAGGGTTTCAGAGAGCTAGTAAGCTAAAAATTCATCTCCGTGTTCACACTGGGGAAAAGCCTCTTGTATGGGATATTTGTGGGAAAGGATTCACCCAACAAAGTAATCTAAACTGTCATATTCTCACTCACAAGCCTCACGCGTGCAAAGTTTGTGGGAAAACCTTTACTGTATCTTCTAATCTTAAAAAACATCTTCAAACTCACACTGGGAAGAAGCCTTTTGCATGTGACATTTGTGGGAAAAAATTTACGCAAGCAGACAACCTAAAGGTTCATCTACGCGCTCACAATGGGGAAAAGCCTTTCGAGTGTGACATTTGTGGGAAAGGATTTAAACGATCTGGTGACCTACAAGGTCATCTTCGCACGCACACTGGAGAAAGACCTTATAAATGTGAGATTTGTGCGAAAGCATTTACGAAATCTTGTCATTTGCAAATCCACCGTCGAACTCACGCTAGAAAGCATGAGTTCGCGAGACATGGCACAATTTTGTAATTCCAAGTTTCAATTCAAATTTCACAATATAGTTCCTTAATGTGAATTGAATATATATTCAAAAAATTCCTGACGTAAAAGATCGATTGTTCCAGAACGTATTTATACGACATTAATATGAAATTAGGTTAAATTCATTTTCACATTTAGAAACAATTCGGAATGTTCCAAATTAATTATTATTACGTGGACCATTATATTTCGTATATTAAATGCAGATACAGTAAACATTCTATGTTTTTGTTTAATAAGCACTAATCCTTAAGCACTTAACTTCGTTCTCTTAAGACTTGTATATTATAATTATATTATGCCAGCGTCTAACAGTGCCATAGACTATATTTATCGTTGAATTTCACCTCCATATTTTTCTGAAATTTGTGTGGAAAATATAATAAATATGAAGCTTGTACCTAGGTGATGGTTTAGTATATATCCCTTTTAATGTGTAATTAATGAATGTAAATTCGAGAAGTATAGTAATAAATCTAAATCTACCTATTTACTTAATAATTCTTTGGCATTTTCTAACTACAACATAATATCACTTAAAATTTCACACGTTTTTATTTACGTCGCATATTATTATTTAGCTCATGACAATGCTTATTAGACAGGCAGGGTATTATATTTCTTCAGCGGTCCACCGGACCCTTCAGGACGGGAACGCTTTAATGCCTACAATTTTCAAACCATAATATCGGGTTAGCTTTCTTTGGGGCTCCTCGGTTACCTTAGTCATCCATGTCGACCGGTATCTGCTTCTCCAAAATTGTGTCAATCAGTATTGACCTACTTACTTATCAACGTCCGTCAATTTAATTTTATTATATTATAGTGCTCTATTTACGAAATCTTTTTTATTTCAGGGTTTGAATTGTTGCGCAGAAGCTTTAATTTGCTTTCATTATAAACTCCAATAGAAATAAAGATGCTGGAGTTTTTAAATATTCTCTCAGAGCGTACCCAATTGATTTATTAAAATATTCTCTTCGAGAAAAAGAGAAAAACTTGAGTGAAGTATTTGTAGTGCAAATAATCTTCTTATAGAATATATATATTAATTGTATATTTATTGGCGCAGGATTCTGAACGGTGATTGGTTGCACGAAGTGCAACCCAATCTAACCGTTCAGAATTCTGCGCCGATAAATACAATTATGCGAGCGGAGCCGACGCACGCCTTTTAGCCGTATGCCACTTTTCTTTAATTGCAAAGGCTAACTGGCGGGCGGCGAGCGAGTGAAGTATAATCCCATTTAATTTATCATGGTATGTTTGTATGCAATGAGGAGTGAATTACACGAGCTTTTAATTGGTATTTTAGGCGATTAGTAGTAGTTCGCTTTCGGTGACGAGCAAGGGCATTGCATGGCCAAGATGTTCTCCACAGGAAATCCTATCTCTTTCAATTTTCCATAGATACGTCTCTTCAAAGATTCACTTATAGATGGATGGGTTACACAGGCTCGGACATCTGAATACAAATTGTCAACACATCGATACCAGAGAGCATATTTTCCAGGAATTGTGTCGATCAAAAAATCAGTTTCAGATGATCCTACAAAATTTAATTAACTTAAGGTAATTTATTTGCCAAAATGTACAAACAATTCAGCAGCTGAATCCCACTAGCTTTTTGCTAAAAGAAACATGTTTTACAATGGTTTTACAATGGTAAGACCACTGTAAAACGGATATAATTAAGCTACTGAGCTAAATAATGCCCCTAAATTACCATTTTCGTATATTATGAGCAATGACTTTGATATGAACTTTTAAGTTTGTATTCTCATGAAATATCACATTTCCCCAATTCTGGAGAACATAGAGACACATATCCTTTCGGGGATCCAAAATCTTTCCAAATGTGTCTTACTAAATAGCCACTCGTTGCTATTTAGAAGTTTTGCATGTAAATTATTTTATAAAATACGATTTCTCGCCACGCCCACCAATTTTAAAATAGAAACATGTGGCACGTACGTATCACTAAGAAGCTAGGTACGCCAACAACATACTAAATGTTCCCCAGAAATGGGGCATTGAGAGATTTCATCAGCTAAATTATATCATTTGTCATTTAAGCTACTGTCAAATTCAAAGCAGGTATTTCAGTGACACTACTTACAATTAGCTCAACGACTTGATTACTATGTACCCGCATTGCAATGGTTTCTTTTAAGCATTATGAAAACACTCACCTTGCAAGCTTGGGTTTGTCCCTGCGTCTGACAATTCAGGATTCGGGGTGCAGACATTAATATCGTTGGGGCAATTTTGAACTATTTGATTCCCGTAACCACCAAGTTGAGCATGGTTAATACCTCCGTATATTATTGTTGGACACATTTGTGTCAACTCCGTAACTGAAGTCGGTGATCTTCCTAAGAGCGCTGTAGCAAGTTTTGTGTATCCCCAGCAGGTGGACATTGAAATATAATATGTTCTTGACGAAACACCCTACAATGATAAACACATTTAAACATCTTACAAATCCTTGGAAGGAAAATTATTATTTATGAAAGGTTAAGATGAATAAATGTGGCTGGTTTTATTTTTACTTGACTTTGTGCATCGGTAAGATTTGGGAAAGTGTGTGGATCTAAGCATCCTGGAGGACGTTTACAATTAGGAGGTTGATTTGTGTAATAATTGGGACTGTACAGTGAAGTGTAATCGTTTTGATAATTGTAGTTGTTGTAGCTTCTGCTTTCTCGGTTGGATTTGGAAAATTCCTTTTCAATATTTCTGAAAGCCGGTGACCTGGCTGCTAAAGCATGACCAAGTAGTAAACCGAGCAAGAGAGAAATTTCTATTAAAGTGTTCATTTTTGCCTAATTTCCGGTAATTAAAATAAATCAATAAAATTAATATTTCTTGAGTCTAGAGAGCCAAAAAGTGTCAAAATAAAAATTTAAAACAACTAAAAATATTTATTGAATTTTACTAACTTATAAAGAGACTTGGTTGTGCTATGCTTAAGTAAGTGTCTATATAAATATGCTAATAATATACGATCCCTGGTGGAGAATGTATAATGCTCGTAAGGCAACGGTCTTTCCCCATTAATATTCGAGTAATTGTCGTTGGAGAATGGAAATTGTTGGCGAGCAAGATATTTTATTGAAATGAGAGCAACTATTTGACTACTATCTTTATTTACAATCTTAATTTTGGTCAAACATTCCGGTGACTACGTGTAACCGAAATTCCTTTCACATTATTCAAGCATGGATTCATTTCCCTTTTGATGGAGTTAGACATAAATAGGCGAAATTAGTTGAGATAAATTGGCAAACTAATTGAAAACCTGTGTGATTAACTCGGGCGGGCTAAAATGTATAAATAAATGGCAAATAATAAACGAGGAAATGAATTGTTTAAATCAATGAAATTAATCGAAATAATTAAAAGTGTCGTCCAGCTTGCTACGGGTTTACATTTTCAATTATTTCGCTCATACATTAATAAATGCCATGTTTTATTTAACTTTCTTTATATTTTAACTAATTAGTATGCAAAATATTTCTTTATTGAGTATTTACTGTACCTTGTCGGAAATTACACAATGGCTATATTATTGCATGTGGGAATAAACATATTATTTGAATATTATATAAAGTCTAAAATAATAATTCTGCAAGGTAGAAAAGTATTAATTAAAATAGGTTGCGTGGCGTGTACGTTGAATTAAATAAAATCTGATTACAATTACGATTTAGGTTTATATTAAAAGAATTTGTCAACATGGCACGAAATCAGTGCTATGTAAAAATGTGCATAGCGTTGTGACAAATATGAATTTAAACATTGCTTAATCTCATCACAAAATTATCTTTAACAATATATTATAAGGTCCATTGCTCCCACGCATTATTATTATCAGAATAAAATTATTAAAGTGCAAACTGCAACGAATGCTTATAACTGGAGGAGTTAATTGTTCACTTTATTGTAAATAATGTTCCATATGAAATTATGAATAGGTGTGTTATGTCCACTCACAAAATGCATATTAATTATGTATTTCTCTACTGAATAAATACTACTGTTAAATAAAATATTCTATGCAATAATAAATAGCAAATGTTTAAGGATCCAGGTACACTCAAAATACCCAAGAATATTTTCTTTAAAAAGTTCATTCATTCAAAAGATTATTGCTTAAATACTTCTACTGAAACTGATAACATATATGATGTGTCGATGTAAAGCTAGAAACACTGCCCGGATTTGTGAGTATACATACCGTAAAAACTCGAATAGTGGCCCCGGCCCTTATTTGCAAAATTGAGTCGGACCCCCGGCCATTATTCGAGACCG
>JAQFYC010005645.1:0-13916 GCA_034694165.1 Tomocerus mixtus
TCTTGGCCAGCGCGAGGCCCCCTAAAGCGCGAGGCCCTGTGCAGTCGCACAGCCGCACATGCCTCGGACAGGCCCTGTTTAACTGGCAAAACAAACTTGCCCTAACGAGTAAGTGTTGTAGATTTAAAAAATAATGCATAAACGCAAAAACTTTAGTAAAAGGGTGATAAAAATAGGTAGTAAATAATAGGCGCTACAAAACAAGGAAAATAGCGGATACCTAGTTACTTTTCTTAGTTTGTTATGTAGGTAGAAAACAAGATGGGTACCAGAATCACATTTGTATTCAAGTACCTTTGTATAATATAATATGATGTATTCGTACTGAGAGCGAGAAAACTGTAATCAGCTAAGTAAGCAGCTACACCTATGTGAATTGGCGTTGTGTTCATGAAGCGAAGTATGCTTGAGTGTTTCCACGTATTATAATATGTAAGCAAAGATTTTGCTAGTCAAACTCCCAGAAATGAAAATGCACACCCTTAGACACACATCAACACTACAACCATTAGGATATTCTGACTTCTCTGTGCTACATTCTCGTAAGTTATTTTCCTGGACTTAATACGATACATAGAATACATATGATGTAAGATAAAGTATTATAAGCATTTCCAAACAGAAAATAGTTGGAACGTCGTATTTTATTCTTCAGACCCGACTAGGCTCCCCTTCCTTTCAGAAAGTTATGCGAAATGTGAGCGAGAAGGTTGTCGTGTTGTGTTATGAGAATGTTGAAAACGAGAAGTCTCTCTCCTGAGAGTTTCATCTGTGGCATCAAGTAATCCTTTGATTCATTGCCGTAAAAACATAGTTATTTAATGCAGAGTAATATTTCGCCTTCTTGCATTTCATAAAGTTACATTCCGTCTCATTACCTTCCCAACTCTTCCTGTCGTTATGTAACCATTTTGTACGGAATTTATCTATTACTTTTACTTTCCCTTGGAGAGTATCGCCATCACTATTACTTGGAATTTTTTCATGTGTACAAAATACCTATATATGAGCGTATGTACTAACTTACTTAAAATATGTTTCTGCACTTACTCATGTATATGGTAACATACGTAACAAATATTCACCAAGAAGAAACATTAAGAATCTCTATGTGTTTCCTGAATTTTCTCTCTATTAAATAGTAAAGTAACTATCTCTTTACCTACGCTCTGAAAACTATTTACAGGTTTGTACCATTAGGAAGCTAAATATCAGTATTAGTGCATAGCTGTATAGCATCTACTTTGAGCTATTTACTACATATGTAACATTGAAATAGAACGCAAATAGAAAGTGAATTTGGAATGCAGAAGCATGTATCTACTGATATGTAGTGCGGTGTATAATTTTCTAGCAGCTATTTCACTTCTCTCCTCGTCAGTTGAAAATGTAATATGTTCTTGAATCAGGATATGGGTACAAAATAAAGGAAGATACACAGATTTCTCCCCAAACGATGTAGTTAGTCTTAATGATTTACGCTGTGGCCCTTACGGAGTCCATCACACTCAATGTACATCACACCCTATACTTACTCCGTTGCACTTTCATTTGCATTCCTTATAATATGCTATTCTATCTACCTACATATATGTATATTGCATTATCTCCTTTATCTCACATTACGTTACATAACTCTGTATTATACAATCATTTCGTTCCCTGTAGAGACTAATCTTTGAATAAAATGTATAAACACACGCATGCCAAATGCCTACTAGTTACCATTGCATTGTAGAGAAATTGCAGCTTGCTACTGTAGAAATAAGTAAGATGATTTAGTTAACAGTTTACCGAGTTTACCTTCCATAGAACAAAGATTTGAAAAGGTGGTGATTGGTGATAGGATAAATCTTGAAATTCTGGAAATACCCACGCTAATCTCCTTACACAGCATGCGCTAACTATTTAGCAGATTAAGACCATTACTTTTATAATAAATAATTGTATATGTACAACATCAATACTCAAAGTTAATTAGTGTCAATTTAGTAAAAGCACAATTAATAAACTCTAACTCTAAACTATTAGTAATAGCAATTAAATACCACAATAGTGCATATGAAGAATTGTAATGGATTAAGAAATGTTCAGGTTCAGTGGAACCTTTTATATGTATTTGTACTGTCCTAAAATAGAACAAATGTCAAGAGAATGTCAGTTGTACACGACAGTGTTCTATTTTTTGTCCAGCTTTGATCTGTTGTTTTCCTGTTAAGTTGTTTTAACCTGTTTACTTAGGTATTACGATACGATACTATTTTTACTCTTCTCCACCTTAATCTTCAGATATTATTTCGTCTCATCCTCCAAAAGCGGATACACTAGGGAACTCATCTTGACGACGGCTGTACAACTCATAAGATGTTCTATTGCTTAAGATATAACCAGATAGTTAACTACTTCTTGACTGTTATAGTTGCTATATGATAATAGTAAATAGAACGGACATGTATTACACTGTCTTGGACATTATGTGTGAAAATGATAGAGACTAGAAGAAAAAAGACAAGAATGCATTCCCTCTGATGGTTTCCTTTTGCCAATTCTGTAATATCAGTGGCATTACGCGTGGATAAACCCTAAATCGACATAAATGTATCCACAGTGGATGTTATGCCATTACTATTACCAATCTTGTCGTGTCCATTACTTTTATGTCACAATATTGTAAAGAAGACAAACCGATAGGAAATGATATATTATTATTGTAGTGTATATGTAGTGTACTCTAGATGTAAGTATTCAGAGTTCCACTACTACTTACTAATATGTTGTATGGACAATTCTTGCTATTGCCTTCATGAGCCAAGACTAAGACCATTACTTTTAGTTATACTTTTACTTTACTTGAGGTTATACAAAAATTGGGCCTTTTATTTAATGCACACAGCCAACTATCTGTAGATAGATACCTCTTATGCTGTAGGTACTTAAGAAGACGTCAGGAGGAGCAATCGGATAGACGCTCAAATGAAGGACGGAGTAGTTGCTCACCATAACAATTCATACACAGAGAGATAAATTGCCATTACGTATTATTGTTATGACTTATACCGATTCCATGTCTTTACAGTATTATAGAAGTCATTTAATTGAGGAAATAATGGAACGGAGTGTAGGAAGATTCGTTTCCTTCTGTTCCTTTACAATAGCATCATAATCATTAACTATATACTGATATAAAGACTTACGATAACTTATGATTATGATGTGGCTTGACTAAGCATGTGTCTATTGCTAACATAAACCCATAGGTACTAAATGTATGTATTTATCATCTAATAATTTAGCCTACTGCTGTGTACCGGAATGGCATTAACCTTTTTTATACACGTTCACATATTAAGAAGAAGCAGAAAGATGAATCCTTTTTTGTATAGACATTTCCTGGTTTTACCAACCTTTCATAAATTGTGCACTGGGTCAGCGAGAGTTTTATGGACCTTTCACCATCATAAAAATATTAATATAATTGTAAGTACCTACACTATAATCTTTATGAACACGCTAACAAAGTCTGTAGTGCATACATATATGTGATGTTAAAATAAAATACAAGCCTACCTACAGTAGGCTATTTTTCCCAGTATTCTGCATTATGCGCAACCATTATAAGTCTGACAGCCCTCCTAAAGTTAAATCTCCAAAATCGAATGCATAAATGTCTCTTTGGTGGACATTTGCATAATTGTTTCGCATGTATTCATACATAATTCATGTATTGTTAATAGGCATTTATAATATTCGAATCATAATCAGTATAAGATGCATTGCAACGTGCTGAATAAACTAAAACTGGAAGTGCTACAGTGTATAATACTCATTATTGTATGCAATTATCTTTAAACTATCCTTGTAATATTCATCTTTACTTCAACCCAACTCCCCATAGTAATTATTAATTAAACATTTAATACTAAATAATTAGTACACATGTACTATTTATGTTTAAATAATATTTTGTTTGTACCTATTACCTTATAAGTGCAAATGTAGTTTTATTTTCCATTTAGGCTTTATTTCAATAGGTAGCTAAGAAAAAAATTCTCAAAGATTAAGTTCCTACAAACATAATACAGTTAAATAGATTTACCTATTCGCACCAAATATATTGATGGCTATCCTGGTTCCCGGTGACTCAAGAGGTATGTATTGAAAGAGCGGACAATGAAAAGTAATGATTGCTGGTGAATGCATAAAGAGTATCAAAGTAAAGACGTTTATCGTAGATCGTAATATCGGTCTGCAGTGATAGTGAAACTAGATGTAAATAACTAGAAGTCCCTTTAGTAGAACTATACTTCGGAGGAACCCAGATGAGTGCCATGTAGCTGTGTTTTGTCACTTGTCGGCAAATGTAGGGAAAGTATGTTTAAATCTGAAATACGTGCTTACTGTACTACATAAGATATAACATTACATTTGTTCGGTTAACGTGAGTAGGAGACATTCGAGAGAAAGGTATTTCTTTAATATTAGTTCTAGAAATAGAATCTTGGGAAATGCTGCTGTCGAGTTGAGTCTCCTTGTGCACAATACTTACTAACAGTACATCCATATATAGAGCATGGTTACATGCTACATACATAGAATGTATTACAACTCGTAGAGTACACATACATAAGGAAGGATTGCAATGTCCCAACAGTTTTCGCCGAGAGAAACTGCGGATCGAAGCTGAAGCTTGCGGTTGTAAATGTTGAAATTATAGTTTCAATAGGTTAAAGCAGGAATGTCGCTTGCCCTCGTCTCCTCTTTCTGCTCTCCTTTCCTTTCCACTGTCCCATTTCCAGTCAGACTGAATACAAATTCTTAAGTGAAGTACAGTTGGAGTAGGATGCTACATTCAACTAAAGCAAAGCAAAGCAAAGCGACTGCAAGGAAAGTGTAGACACTCAGGAGAAAAGGACAAGAACGAGACAAAATCTAAAAACTAGTAGCAACGGCAAACAGAAATCGCCCAGAGCTCGAATTCGTCTCCACATTCGTACTGCCTTCCTTATTACTTTTTCTTCCCTAGAATTTGAATGTAATTCAGTTCTAGCTACTCAAATGGAGAATACCTTACTCTACAGCCATATAAATACACACATTTTACATAGGAAGTAGTGTTTTAGTCCTGGCCTGGACTTTTCGATTGTCCTTTCCCTTTGTAACTACAATAGACACACATCTGTAGTGAGGCTTCATGCTGTACTTGTACTTACATATATTACAGACCCACTACTCCCTTTTAGCCTAGGTATGTCGTTCCACTGTCTTTAACTTTCGCCTTTTTCTCAGCTACTACCTGCATATACTCGTACAATAGATTTATGCATGCATGCATGCACGCTCAAGAATAGCTTGCCTAGTAATGGTACATTTTGCGGTTGTGTCATTTCCTTACAGACATAAAATACTAGAGACTATGTATGTAGAGGTTCAAAAGTTTACATTTTACTAGAATAGTTCAACAACAAAATTACATTACACACTACACACGAAAATCATAGAAGCTACTACATTTGCAATGCATATAAGGACAGAAAGAACTTGTAGGTACCTTGCATTGAATGCTGAAGAAAGGAATTATTACGCAATATAGAAGTAATAGGTTATAACTTATAGCACTTACACTTTGCCCCTGATACCTTATATAATATACGCACTGTACAGTAATGCCAAGCCAATATAATATTTCTAAAGGTACTATGACTATTCTGTAGACAATCTAATAGGGGCATAGGGATGTAGTAAATATTGTACTTTGGTATGTGGCTACATAGGATATAGATTCCTCCTCCTTACACTTAACTCTCTCCACTCTGATCCTCTCTGCCCATAAAACTACATGTAATCTGTGGGAGAAACGTGACGGAAAAAATGGGCAAGGCTGATGTGATAGCAGGATTTATTCGAGTCTCCTGTCCATTGTGGACTAGCTTCTTTTTACGGTGTGATTTCTTCCAGTTGAACACCATTCTTGGAACTTTCTAAGTTCGATGAGCCTATCCATCCATCCATATACATAAGACATACACTGAACTACAGATAGGATATTTATGCTTATATATCCTCACAAATGTGTGGATATGCTATTACAGTTACAAGAGTAACATCCTGTGATGGGAATGTATGAATTTATACAGTCTATGAATCTGAGTTAGTTGTGTCAGACAAAAGAAGAGAAAAACTAGGAGACCAGTGGTAAGTATAGTTTGTAACCCTACATGCCTGATAAAGGGAACAGGACAGAGGACACAACAGGATCCACGTTAGATACATATGTGTATCCTAAATATCTAGATATATGTATAACATATAATTGTAGCAAGTATTACATAAGTGAGGAGAAATATAGAAATGTATGTAGTATGCCCAATCGCTCTCACTATCAAAATCAAATGCACTTTGTGAGTCCAGTTCCCTGGCTTCCTACAACTGTGATCCATGAGAATCGCTGGACTGTATCATTCTGATACAGTCATTCACTTTGACTTCACTTCACTGACCAAACTATGTACATACATACACTACAGGGCTATCTGCCCTACCCCAATACATATATAATATCATAAGAAGTGCTTTCCCTTGCCTTGCATTTGTCAGCTCTGGTCTGAATTTGCAGGTTTTGGCTGAATTGGCTTGGCTTGTCCTGCTCTGGTTCCTTTCTCTCTCATACAGTAAATATACTACGTAGTACAGTAAGTAAGAAAAGTCTCATCTTATTATATAATATCATATATCTAGACTAGGTGTCTTGTCTCGTATTGTCCTTCCTCTGTGTCCATCGTGGTGTTCCTGTTACTACTTACTTTCTCCCTTTGGCCAACTCTACTAGGAAACGATACGCCAAGGCATGTTCTTTTGCACCCTTCAATGCTCTTTTTCAAGATCAGTCAACCAACAAGAAAGTGAGCGACTAAACTACCTACTGCAACTTTCTCCATGACTTCCAGGGTGGAAATAGACAGAGACCTTGTCTATATTCTAGTATATGTGTTACTCCTATGTACATTTCAGTTCACTAAAAATGGGATATCGTAGACCAGAACAGCATTATTATTGCTTCTTTGACTGGCAGCAATTTTTTACCTGAACACAAATCTCTGATGTACTAGCAGAACATTTTCAATTATTTTGAATTACTACTGGGAGGACTGCGGTTTGGCGTGGTAGCCATTGTGTGGCTGTGGCTGGCTGTGTCGTGTGGTGAGGTTGATACTTTCTCTTACCATGAAATGAAACCCATGTGAGAATATAAATACACGAACGTATAGCTTTGTGGAGAGAGTATGGTAGATCCCATCGGATTGAATCACATTAGAGTCATTAATGCCACAATCCATTTGATCCTATCCGTCGTGTCATTTCCGATCCCCATATTTCACAACAGAATGAAAAGTGGCACTGTCCATGCAAAAAGTAAGGAACTGGAATCAGACAGTTCCAAATATAAGCATTATACAGACAATACTATAAAGTAAAAAATATATACGGGAAAACGTTATAGTGTATAGTGTATATGCCAATGTACCTAATACCTACACATTATTCGGAGGTTATACAATGCATAATGTATTGCCACTACACAAATGTAGGTAGTATTTTATGAAAATGTGTCCTATACTACATGACAGGGTTTGGGTATTAGTATCAGATACTCTTCAATTCATACTTGCTGTCTGTCTGTTCTCGCTCTAACTTTACAACGGGTCAACTTTCTTCAATTCTGTTCTCAGAATTCGAAAGAGGAGGTTAAAATATATCCTGTCAGTGTTTTAATATAATAATAGATACGCAAATACATCTACAGATACGCAAATAACTTGCAAAATAACTTTTAGCAAACACGGTTTATCAATGCTATAGTAGATTACTACTGCCCTTAGATTGGAGACGAGACAACAAGGATTATTATTACTTTTCAAGTTTGAGTAGTACCAGCCAGAACAAATGCTCAGACTCACATAACCTTCCCATCAAAAAGGATTCAGAACTATTAGGAAAAGGATCAAAAATCAATCAGGGATGGGCATATGGCTTTTGCAGTCGACTATTTGAATCTGGTTTGATGCGTTGAAATGTGATTGGATTCCTATCTGAGGGGATGAGAAGATAAAATGGATTGACTCGGTGGAATACGACTACGTACGAGCGACTCAATTGAGATGAGACTCTTCGTGCTTTGTGATCCTTAAGTGGCTACTGCTTGACAATTCCTTTATATTGTCCTACTTAGGAGGATTTCCATTGTTCCATAAACATTTTATTTTCCTTACTCGCGTAACAACACAAGTGTTCTCACGTAGTCTCTCAATCTACTGATTACTATTATTCCTAATCTTTAAATGCTTAATAATATTGTAGTAAACACACTTTTTTAGGTAATAAATATTATTATAATATTAATGGAGGGATGGAGAATTGGACTTTTTCTATGCACACGCTATAAATTTTTATAGGTATCACTCGACTACAGTGAAAAATTTATTTCTAATACATTTGATCCAGCAGATGCTTTCTTAAAGAGCTGCCAACTTTGATAGCAAGGTTATGCACTACAGTGACAATTAGTACAGTTTTAATAGTACTCTTACTCCAAAAGTTGTATTTTGTAAAGCGTTTTGAATGCTATATTTACTTAATTATGTTTACTTAGTATTTCCTAATGATATAATGATTGAGAGCAAATAACCTGCCTTTTACACTACTCAAGTAAGTTAGTCCTTGTGTGTGATCAAAACAATGAAATAATTTGATTACAATTACAAAACTACAATTTGGCTACCTGTAGGGAATGACAAAGAGTGAAAGCAGGTGAAAGCTGTGATTTAGAATTTAAGTAAAAAACAAAAGTAAATAAAGTCAGTTTACTATAGTAAAAAATGTTTTACTTATAAGACCCCCGGGTAAAGTGTATGCATAATAATCATCCATCAATTCCATTTCAGTTCACATATGTAGTGCGTATGTAGTCACAGGTTAGAACTTAGTTTTGGTCATATTTGTCAATTGTGTCCGAATGGAGTTCATCTATATTCATAGCGAGTTCATCGCTAGTCGTATACAATGGACGTGCCGGACGCACATGTCATACATAACTAACATAAGTACTTTCGGACATAGTTTCCCTTTTTGAACATTCTGGTCGGTGGTCGAAGTGGAACCTTTTCGACAGCTATAGACAAAGGAGGCAAGCCACGCATAGCCGTGCTACTATCTCATTCACTACTCTATGAGAGCTTTGAATTTAAAAAATAAAAGAAAGAACAGAAACATATTGCTATCCGATTGGATTATACTTGAACACTTAATACTCACAAGATGTGTAGGTGATTTAGTTGATATGTTGTGCTTTCAGAGAACGCAACGAACCGCATGCCCATGTCAAACTTGGCCACTAACTTAGTTTCGGTTTAAAGAGTTTTTTGCAAATAGAAAAACTATGTTTGGAATAATACAAGCATTTGTATTTCTGCAAGGGGACTTCCTCTAGGACAGCTAACTTTAGCATGTAATGTTGTTTACGTTTTAGGAACTTACACACTTTGTAAGTAGACGCACTGAAAGGAAATACTCTTTAGATTACACTAACTATTTACCTAGGACCTAACTTTCTGTAGAATGTTCTTAACTGTGTCAAACTCACGTACTTATCCTTAGTTAGTAGTTTAAAAGTAGAATCTACGAATACCAAGGTAATCTACTTATTACTTTTCGGGATCTTACTTTCTGTTTGTTGTTTGTACTGCCACCGTACCGTACCAACCACTGAAGTAACTGGAGATTGTCAAGTAAACTTTTTTAAATATACATACAAGTCATTTTATATTTGTTCCTCGTTGAGTTTGCTACTGGACAGAGGCACTAGGCTAGGTTAAAGACCTTATTCTATGGTTACTGGATAGCCCCAAAACGGCAAAGGCTACACCGTTGAGGTTTGCGCCATTGCAAAGACTACTGTCCCTTTCTAGACCTTTATGGATTCATAAACTTAAATAAATAATTAGCAAATCGTCTTTGAGAAAAAGGAAACAGTGAACTGAGAAAAATTTAAAAGTTTATTCAACTACGAGTTTATCCACGAAGAAACACCAAAGAGGGACGAATATTTGGAAGAATATGTACTATTTACTACAGATTAACCTTAGGATCAGTCCTGTAAAAGTCAAATCGACAATATTACCAGATATATATTTCTCCCAGATCAGTATGGGATGATTCTTTCAATGTAACTACAATTAGTACACACAATAATGGATTCTTAAGTATACTACATTCTACATCATCAAGTCAAATCAATTGCATTGTGTTTACACAACATTAAAATTCCTATCATAAGTTATATAAATTCTCAAGGAACAGTACTATCAAAAGTTGCCACCATATTATATAGTCATTTTGAGATAGGGCATGATTCCTTACAGTGATGGTTTGCTTCAAACTTCAGTGTGACATTTTAATTCAAAGATTTGATTCTGGGATTACTTTACATTGCTACAATTGCATCTGAATTTGATTAAGGCAATATATCCAATGTGTACGTATAGTACGAGTTTGCTGTACCAGCTAGTATATAGCCAGAAGAAGTAAACCATTTACTTAGTTTTCCACCCATCTGGATTTGTTTCATATTAAATACCTAGATGTTACTACCTATTTTCAATATATTTAACAGAATGCAATGCCTCATTTAAAATTACTGGATAGATAAAATATAAACACAATTATAATGTTAATGTAGATTTCAAAATTATATTATACGGAAGGAATTGGGTAACATGATGAAAAATGTTGTACAAAAAGGGTTGGTGATAATTAACAGCAGCTCAGTTCTGTATTTTTCTAGCCTCATAGTTTTAATTCTTGGAACAACAAATCTGAAATATTTTACAGCAGTATTTCAAAATATTTCAGATTCACACTCCCTTTTACATTGCAGTACATAACAATACCGCACTTAATATTGCTAGTATAGGAAGATTTACGGTGCGAAGAAAATTTTGCACAGAGCGGAGTGCCCGGAGAGCCTCGCTGAAAATAGGATCTTCATCTAAAATGCTGGAGCTACAATGCTTGTGCACTGAATTAGTAATAACGTAGTGAAGTTTAGTACCATAGTAATCGCCGAAAGAAGCTTAGAAATCGACTTTTCTCTCTAGTAAGGTGGACTTGAGTTTCTTTTGGAGTTTTAGTGGCCTATAGCCTAGCCCTGCTTGGTTCTGGCCTATGTGAGATGTGACCTGAGAGAGTGTGTTGAACACGAGAGCATTGACTTGACTTTTCTCTACTTACTTTCTTCCTACTGAACTGTTTAGATATGTTTAGGCTTTCTCTTTAAACGAGAGAAAGTCCAGTTCAGTTGAGTCCAGCCAGTTATTTACTCCAGGCAGACACTAGACTAAAGTACTGACCAAGCAAGCAAGGAAAGAAGGCAGAAGAGATCTACACAGTCAAGCACATGATGATGTGGTGCAGTATAATGTCCATGTTCATAGAAGTGTCATAGTTAACTCCGCTCGTCGAGCACAGATCTCCTAATATTATTCTTTGTATCAGTACACACACAGCAAGCCCACTATCACCAAAATACCATTGGCTACTTTTACAACTCTCTCAAAATACATAGACCTTCACAAGGAACAGTATACAATATTAGTAAAAGCTATAGCAATCTTTACTGTGCCTATTTGTACTGCCTACAGTAGACAAACTTCTTATATACTTTTCAGTGCCGAATCGTTAAATTTTTTTCTCTAGTAGTTAAAGCCTCATCATTGTACGTACGTTACCAGTAACGTTAGTACAGTAGTAAAGACGAACTTATGACGCAGAGCAGAAAAGTCTATATAGTGTTCAGTTAGAGTTCACTCTCTCGTTTAGAAAAAATAAAGATGTGACAATGACATGGATGCGAAGTAACAGCAAACATACCTACATAAATACTTTTGGAGTAGGTAAGCGAGTTTTTATATGTTGTGGGTGTTTACAAAGGTAAATATACCTCCAACCTGTATACCTCAACTTCTATAATAATCTCGGTTGCTTTTGCACGCATTTAGTTGGAGGAATGCTTGTTTGTAGTAGTATGCTGTGCTACGGTACGGTACATATTATTAGCAGTAGTATGTAGTAGATCGACCGAGGTAGTGTGGTTTGGTTTGGTATTTGCTTTCTTCCCTGGTGCAATTACCTAAGATTTAATCAGGTCTGACACCACACACAGTTGACAGTAGTCATAATCCTTTACTGTCCTATCTACAAACACATACCTTGGCGGCATCGTCTAGGAAGGCATCCCTCTAAGTCTAGGCACGAGTGTAAATACTTTTACTTCTATGTGTACTGTTAATACTCACGTTTATGTACGTCTTTATAGTATATTACTAGCATCTTTGTGTACTTTCTCTACACTAAAAGAGAAAGCAGAGGTTTATGGTTTACTGTGTTGTGCTAATATTGAAATACCTATACGTTGCTTAGATGTATATCTAAAATCAACATTGCATTACAATTTTCATTTTCTCTTTTACTTTCCCTCACAGCACATTACATTAAAGCTTGACTCGACAAATCCTGATTCCACGTACCTGGCCTGGCTTGCTTTGGTTTGCTTCGTTGTTGTCTAGGGTAGCCTATTTTAAAGAGCCAAGTCAATATTTCTTATTATATCAGTATCTGTGCTGTGTTTTCTATCCTATCTGCTATTTCCTTGTCTCGTCTACTTATGCGTTATACTAGTTTGATGTAATATGTTAAAGAATAGAGGAACGTTGAGATCTTATTATTCTGTGGTTTGTTGACGTATAGATAGACGAGTTCTAATTCTATCCTTCAACACATCGTTGGTTTGGCTGGTGTTCGTTCGTTCGCTTCATTTCTGTTTCCCAAGTGCTTATTCATGCGACTACTTCTATGAGCTTCCCATTCCTACAGAGAATATAGATTTCCTAGCACTCAACTCAACTCTAGTAAAGGTAGAAAGTAGGAAAGGAGCTCTTGTGGTTTATATAATCAGTTAAATTGTTATAATATCTGTACATATACATAGTACTAGTAAATATATCACATAAGTATACGCTGTGCTATACCAAAATAAAATACAGTAAATATGTGTATTGCGAAACTCAAGTCAGTCCTGTGAACATTATGTAATGTCAGTACCTATTTTCTTGCAGGAAGTATCAAAGAATGTGGAAATACAGAGTTGTGGTGTAAAAGATAGATAACTTGAAGTAATAGGGTAAATAGTAGGTATTAGTATTAGTAACATAGATAGGATATGTAAGTAATATTTAGGTATCTGTAATAGGTAAAATGAAGGGATATGATGCATAGGTAATAAAATGAAGTCGAACTCTCTTTTGTATGAGAAGAGAAATCTAGAAAGTCTATCAGAGTGTTTCTCTGTCTCCTCTCTTATTTATACCCTACTTGGCTTCAGATTACAAGGCTCGATGAACGCTTCAGCTTAGCTCGCTCACATCACATCATGCTATCCGTATTTTATTTTCGACAATAGTAGAGTTTAGGTAACAGTGTTTGTATCGCGATTTGGAGATTTCAACAACACAACAGTGTTCGTATGCCTTTCTCATTGGCCAGTCACTCCAGTTTTCTATTGCTTTCCTAGTGTATATCGAAATGAATATATTTATGCTTTTACGTACTATGAACTTAAATCATAAAAGACATGTTTTGCATATACCATAGAACTACATCAACATTGCACTATTTTATATTTGCCAATCAAAAAATTGTTAGTTCAATTCCGAAAAGTTAGAAACTATCTTCCAAAGACAGTCAAACTAGTGAAATAGATACCATTGGCAGCAGAGATCGAATATACATAATTGTGCATATGTACAGATACTTGTTTTTTCAAATAAATATGTATTTACTGTTTTTCTATAGACGAAATTGTTAAC
>JAQFYC010005646.1:0-13916 GCA_034694165.1 Tomocerus mixtus
TGCCTTTCTGTGACGTGAACGCATGCATATGGATGAAGTATGAGTATGGCAATGATAATGATGGACTTACTTATAGAAAGTCCTGCCTTGGCTGCATCAAAAGTTGCCGGGACACAGTTACTTGGCACTTTGTATGCACACTGTAGTACTTTGATTTTGATACGTTTTACAACTTACAACATAAAATAAAGCAAAATAGCTCAAAAATTAAATGCACATTTCAGAACTTTTTTACGTGACATACTGAAATGCATACTACAAAAAATGCTTAATAGATAGTTTAGGATGTAGTGTAGGTAATCTAGGTAATACGTTATTTTAGTGGCATACGTGTGATAATGATTTTGCATGATATGATGTACAGTGTACAGTGTACAACACTTGAGACTGAAGACACAGACTGCAGTGAGTACTAGAACTGGAATACAGTACAAAGTACACCGATATATGGGTGCACAACAGTATCGTCCTTAAAAATTATACTGTTTATTGAATATTTAATACAGAGTAGCTTATTTACTTTCTGGGTAGCAGAAAAGTTCGGGTCGCATATAGGACGAGTACATTACATTCCTCCTTCATATTTTTAATTTTAGTTAGCTTAAACAATCTCCAAGGAATGCCCTGTCCAGAAAACTAGATTGTCGCATGTTGCATACTAATTAGTTCTACCTTATCACAAGGGCGTAATTTTAATTGACCTATCCTCTAGTTTATAATTGTGACTTTTAGTCCAGTGTCTTTCCATAGTTGAGCTGTTTACGTATCGATTATTTCGGTGGCACTTAATAGTAAGGAATCCACTTATGTTTGTTGAAAAGCCAGTTACAAGTGGAGATATTTCAAAAACAACAGAACTCAACACTTGAGTAATTAAGTTAGAAAAGCGTCTTGAAACGTCATCCATGCAATTCGATTTGACCAAAGTCAGTACGCTAATGTGACCTTCAAATGAATCTATACTTAAGCTTTTCAGCTGTCTAACAAATGTTAATAAAGGTTTGTCATTTTCTCCAAAGTCAGTTGAAAGATTACTAGCACTATTTATACACGCCTTGGGTCGTTGCGACAAATAAAGATCTGATAAATCTTCGAAAAGAATTAGAATTCTTTTGGGTTCTCCTGTTTTAGCATCATTACCGGTTTTGCTTGAAGATGTCACAGCACTACGTAATTTTTCCTGTATTTGCGGAATAAGTTGTTCAATGTCAATGTGGTCGGACGAAACTGTATTGTTCGTATTCTCTGAAGTGGGCATAAACTCTCCTTGACCGCTAGAAATTCTGCTGATTATTGCTTGATATGACGCCCTCAGCAGATCCACAATTTCAAGCTGACTCCTGTCTGAAAATACATATTTATAAATAAAAATTAGCCTTAGAAAAATAAAAATATATACACCGTCATGTAAACAATAAATCGTTAAATGCAGCTAAGTATGAGAAATAATTACCATTTATAAAGTTTTTAGGAATGAATGTAGAAATATATAACGAGTAGACTCACTCATATTACCTATTAAGTTTTGCAAATTGTATCCTAGTCGGGAGCTGACAGAAATCCACCGATTTACATTGGTATGGTTCAATACAAGAATAATTCGCGATTGGGATCCAAATCGTCTTAGGAAGTCAGACACTAAGAAGTGTAGAAAAAAGTCAGCAGCGATTTCTCCTTTTTGGTGCACCACGACCAAATTTCTATTGTCGTAGATTCCGTCGTTCAAGTCAAGATTTGGTAAAAGCTGTTGTGCTTGTGCCATTACTTAAACTTATGACTCTTAGCTGTTGGCAGTTGGCCCACTTTTGACTTTGTTAGATAATCCAACACTGATCTGCTTTACAGATACAGGTGTATCAACTTTTGACTATAATCACTGGATTATCTAAATACAAAAAATAATGCCGTGTCAGGTCATAGATAATATATTTTGATTGACATGATGAATAATCAATAATATGTATAATATGTACATAGAAATATTTTAATTTACATTACGATGAAAAGACGAGATGATTTATGTTAGATAAGATGATTAGAATTTTAGAATAGATGAAGAGAAGGAATTATGTAGACAGGGATTATTAATGATAACGAGTCCGGTCTTCCGGTCAAGATTCCAGATCCATGTCCAACTGTTTCAATATGATTCAATAATGACATGTCATGTGCAACAAAATTAGCACGAGCGAAGTGAAGTAATAATCCAAGAATGTGTGATCCAAGAAATTTTAAAACTGGCATGTGGAGGCAGGGCAGTATTTAGTTATCCAGTTCAGCTACCGCTGCTAGCTAAAGAGACAAAGATTAAAGATACCAAAACAGTACTCGTCTCGATTGCGATTGTCCGAATACTTTTTTACTACTTTACTTTATTGGCAATATGACAGACAATTATGCAAGTACCAAAGTTTTGGTACGATTGTTGGTCCGATTCTCGTTAAGTAATTATCATAAGCCCAGTAAAAATGTGACGTTATTATAGCTAGGCCCTAGGCTGAATCCACTTTCTAAGTACACAATTATTGTCCCTTACTTATTTTAGTTATTGTGGTTTTAGTTTTTAGTGGTTATATATTTAATTATTATATCTCACAATCAGTCTCCATAATATATATCCAATATCCAAGTCAGAAAATTAGCTAAGTAATTTAGCAATTAGTGTCATATTACGTCATCGGTTTATGATCCTACCAGGCAGGCAGTAAAGTAAATACATATTATGCATGTAAGTACTAAGCTAACTAATTGTAAGTAAAGTAGGTATCATGTATCCATAATAGACTTGTTGTTCTTGAATAAGCGCTTCAAATAATATAAGGATTTACTAGATGATAATTATAAGTGAGAATAGTGACTCTGACTGCAGGACGACATGTATCTAAAATACGGTACGCTAAAAGTTCCATTACAAAGTAAGTAAACAACATAACCTTCAAAAGGTGAAAATTCATATATGTCAATTTTATTTAAAAAACGTTGGATCACACAGTTTACATGTTTACAACTCATCACATTCAGCAGATATTAAAAACTCATTGTTGTTTTCTGGTAATTAAGGCGCAGTCAATCTTACTGGCAACTTAGCTAGGCTGTCTGCAAATGCGTAGCAAAGTAGCAATATTGTAATGGATAGTGCATGCACATAGCACATTACATAAGTATCTTAGTAAAGTTAGTATAATGGAGGAAAACATTTCATGTAAGCGCTACGCTACAGGTATATTTACTGATAACTGGTACAAAGAAACACTTAATACGAACTATTACGAACGCTAAAGCTGTGTAATTAAGATTAAGTGCATAAGTATACTAATGTAATTGACATGTAAAAGATAGCGCTCTATCTTACAATGTTCGTTCATGTGAATGAATCTTCGCACAAAGAAAATTAATGTGATAAAAATGGATAACAAGCTAGTGCCTGGACGAAGTCAGAGCGTAACACTTTTTTAGTTCTCTTGGTCAGAAAGCTTCTTTTCATCACAAATCACATAGAATAATAATATTTATTAATGTTTTGGTATTCCTTTGTCTTATCTGCTTTAATGCTATGTGAAGTGTATTTCATTCATTTCATTAGGTACCATACACATTGCAATAACATTCAATTCCAATTTACAGAGCACAAAATTGTAAACTTATTTACATTCTCATTTTTCTTTCAAACATTCTTTTTCCTACTGCATTTCCCAATTATCATACCTTAATTACACTAATTCAAGTAAATAAATGCATTTTGTAAAACTGGGTGTGTGTGGTACGAGTAATATGTAACGGTAGCAGTAGTGCAATATAGTATTACTTATTTCCTATATAGTCTATTTTTAAATTAATTAAAAATTACCTAACGCATCCAGCAATAATGGAATTTGAATGGTTGTGCAGGCTTACGTTAAAAATTATTGTAACGTAATAAAACCGTAGTTGTAAAAATTGTAAATAGTTAGCTAATCGTATGTTTAATTACGTAGTATAAACTCTTATAACTGTCTTAGCTGTAAATATTTAACTTAGGCAAAAAGCCAACGAGCTCAAAAATGTACATAGTACCTATATAAGCGACAAAGTAATAAAGATCTATTTGTATTTCCATAAGTTTATCTTAATTATTATGACCTTTATGTATCATTAGCATTAGTTACATTCGTGTTTTTCTGCATCTATATTATACATATACTACAACATTTAGTTAAATAATATGACCATCTTAATTGTATTATATTAACTAACGAAAACTGGACGATCAACAATATAATATTACAAGTTATTAACAGTCTTGATATATTTGAGGGGCATGGCGCAGGTGAATTATAAAATGATCACATTTTGGTGACTATTTAGTAACCTATCCGCCTGTTTCTCTGTGATTCTGCAGTAGTTCCGACAGCACCGCTTCTGCTTTTGAAATTGGTTTGGGCAGTTACTTGAGCACTTCTGCTGCTTCCAGCAGATTTCGACCCTACTTCGGGTGGGCTTGTACGTACGCATTTTTGCAGAATTTTAGAAAATGTTTCTCCAGAATTACAAATAGGGGATATTCTACTATTCATGAAAGTTGCTCCCGTTTTGTAGGCAACTTCGTCTGTGGAGGCATCCAAAAGGTACGAAGAGGATCCTGATCCTGAAGTAGTACGTGATCTAGCGCTTAATGAATCTACATCCCTATCAGAACTAAGCCTTCCTTTTGAACTCCCTCGATCAGAACCATAATATCCTACAGAGCCCTTGATAGTAGATGAGTCTAATCTTGATTCAGAACCCCTAGAGCCACTGGAAGAAGGACGAGTCGAGCCAAGGGAGCTTCTAGAGGTACCACTGGATCCTGAAGATCCTGCTGTATTTCGTGAGCTACCAAGTGACGAGGAGGACCCCGAAGATGGTCTTGAGCTACCAAGTGAGCTTCTTGAACTGCCAAGGGAACTTGCAGAGGATCCTGAAGTACTTCTTGAACCTCCACCGCTTGCTGAAGACCCTAAGGTGCTTCTTGAACTACCCAAAGAACTTTTACTACCGCCTCCAGAAGACCCCGATGAACTTCTTGAACCCCCTCCGGATATATCAGATGACCCCACGGAGCTCCTTAATCCACCTGACGATCCAGAGTTTCTGGAGCCGCTACCGGAACCGGAATATGAATCTAATGAAGAACTTCTGGAGCCTCCTGAAGATCCTCCAGATTTCCTTCCATCACTGCTAAAATCTGATGATTTTCTGGAACCCCCGCTTGAGCTACCAGCAGTCAGGGAACTTCTTCCACCTCCAGTGAAATCTGAGGATGCGGATGCACTTCTCGAAGAGCCTGTAGAAAGTTTACTGTCCGATGAGCTTCTGGATCCACCAGAAGGACGAGATGATCCCAATGAGGTTCTTGAGCCTCCGCCAGAGCCTCCGGATGAAACCAAAGAACTTCTGGAGCCAATTGCATAATCTGATTCTAAAGTACCCCTCGAACCCTCAGATACTCCAAAAGAATTTCTGGAGCCGCCATCCAGACCAGTTCCGCCAACAGAACTGGATGAACTTGCTGATCTTGAGTTAAAGCTGGAGCTACCAGAACTTTTCTTTGGGGATGAAATAAATCTGTCATCATCTCGTATAACAGCTGAAGCTTTGAAATTCTCCGATCGCCGTGAGCCACTACTTCCAGTGTTGCTATTTATACTTCCAGAGCCACCGAAGGAGTTTCTTCGTTGTTGAGATCTTTGTTCAAAGCTATCTGTGTCAATTTCTTCATCATCTGCAATTCCATAACTTCCACCTCCACTTTTAGGGCTTGAGATTATAGCTGCGGCTGCACTATTAGAGCTACGACTGCGAACATTTGTGGAAGCTGGGAAGGTTCCTCCTTCTATGAGAGCTGAATTGCTAGAACCAACGACACTATCGTCGATTCCCTTTCGTCCAGAAGTTCTAACAATATCGTCATTGTTTCTGTTAGAGGAGCTAATTTTTATGGGAAGGTTGCTATCATCATCTGGAACACCATAAGTATCAGGAACACCGTAAGCGCCACTTACTCGTTGGGAGGAAGTAGCCCTTTGAGATGAACTGAATCTATCACCTTTGCTATTTCTGTTTTTATCATCGTAGTCATAATCCCTTACTCTGCTGCTGGAAGACTGAGAGTTGACCAAGAATTTACTTCCATCTCTCCGGTCATTAAAATCATCATCTAGTGAAGAATCGTAGCCAGTTTTTTTGTTGGTAACTCGGCTGCTCTGCTCCACTCTAGTTCGTTCTTCACGCTCTTCGTCCAGTATTCTCAATCTCTCCGTTTCCTCGCGTGCTCTCCTTTCCCTTTCTTTTCTGTCTCGGTCCTCACGCAATTTCCTCTCTCGATCCTCCCTTTCTTTTCTTTCCATTTTCAATCGCATTTCCCTTTCACGATCTTCTCTGGCTTTCCTATCTCGCTCGTCACGCAACCGTCTTTCGCGATCACGTCTCTCTTGCTCCTCAAGCTCATATTCTTCTCTTTCTCTTTTCTCCTTTGCTTTCAAAAGCCTTAACTCCCTCTCCCTGAGTTCAATCTCCTCTTTACGCTTAATTGAATCGAGTCTATCATCCCTGATCTTGAAATTTTCTCGTTGGGTACTAAAAGACGCTTGTCTATTACTGGAAGGAGCTCCGTAGCCACCACCCCCAATATCATCATCTTCAGCTACACCGAATCTAGTTGATGCCGCAACCTTTCGCTCCGTATTTTTAACAACTGTCGGTCTTCTTTGTTGAGTAGACGCGACTTGATTCCTCTGTCGAAAAGCTATTGAGTCATCGTCAATATCATCACTAATTCCGCTAAGTGTACCTCGGCTCCCGCTACCACTACTTGTTCTGCTGGAAGACGAAAAACTGCTACTTCTGCTGGCACCAAGATTTCCACCGGCAGATCCTCCGAGAGATGCTCCTCCGCCACTAGTCCGGGAAATTTCATCTTCCCTAAATCCTCCTCCTCCTCCAGATGAACCTCGAGATGAACTGCTGAAACTGCTTTCACGGAAAGATGTACGTCCACCGCTACTTCCACCACCGCTGCCTACATCGACATCACCACCAATTCCCCCCGTTGCTACAGTTCGTCTTTCTTCGACACGCCGGATGATTTCTTCCTCTCCATCGGGGCTTCCAGATTTAGATACTTTTACTTCTTCTTCACGACGGATAACTACATTCCCCTCCCTTCCGGTGCTAACTGTGCGTGTGGTGTCAAATCTGCCCTCGTCACGAATATCTTGAATATTTTCTCTCCTTTCACCTCCCTGATTAAGTGCCTCCTCACGGGTGAGCCCTTCATCTCCTCCACGACCTATGGTAGTAAGATCAACATTTTATTTATAATCATTTTCTCAACTTTCTCTCTAGTTCTAGGATTGCCAAGTTATAATTACTGATTTTTTAGAATTCTGGGAATAATTTGAGAATTAAATGGAAATGAGCACTTAGTACTTTGAGAGAAAAATATTTACACTGTTTTTATAGCTTTCAGTACATCATGCCATTAAACTACAAGTAAATGGTCTATTGTTTTCTGGTAGGTATATAGCGTTTAAATTTTCATGTACTTTCAAATAGTCAGCATTTTCATATGCAGCGAGATTTTAGTATAAATATCTGGCAAGTATATCATAAGTATATCATATCATAAGTAGTATATCCCTCTTATGTATGAAATCGCAAAAAAAATTGTTATTACTGTTTTCGCTGACGGAGGTGAAACGCTCCTCTTCAATTGTTCGGCTATTTTCGAGTAAAACCCGCTTTCTCTCTCTTTCTAATTTAAGCTCTCTTTCCAGTTCCTTTTCTCGGAGTTCCCTTTCACGAAGCTCTTGTTCGCGTATGATTTCTTGCTCCCTTTCAAGTTCTTCCAAACGCAGCCTTTCCATATTCCTTTTCCGAGTGCGTTCCCTTTCTCGTTCAAGTTCTTCAGCTTCATCTTCTCGAATTTCACTTTCAGTTCGTGACACTTCACGACGTTCGCCATCTCGTACAGCAGTATTTCGATTATTTCCTCGATTTTCATCCCGAAAACCGTTCGTGTTTCTAATTTCATCCCGATCTCTATCCAGTCTGTTTGTAGTTGTGAGTTTTTCATCAGTTGTTTTCGAAAAGGTTGATTTTGCTCCTAGAATAATTACAAAATTTACTGTCTATATATTTTATTACAAACATATTCTTCAGAAATCATAGAGATTATTGTAGCTAACACGTATACATTTCTCGTTCTCATCAGTACATATTTGTAATTTGACTTCTACTAATTGTAATTGCACCTCGAAGGATGATAACTATTTATGTACAGTACAATTCACCTCTAATTATTAATCAAGGCATAACCAGACAATATTTATCAGTGCTTTTTTATAGTAAGCTCGACTCTAATTCATGTATCCCTATCAAATGATAACTCACCGGAAAGTCCATTGCATAAGAAAAAAAACTTATGATCAGTCAAGAAGCGAGCAAAAGCCACTTCGAGAATCTCCCACGGTTTGCTGACTCCAGTGAAAAAACTTCAATTTTGCATGTTTTCGCAAAATACCGATAGCTACACTACACCTCCGTATCTATTCGGTAAGTAGTGGTGAGGTACTTTTCCATTTTTACCAAAAGGAATACGACCTTGTTTCTTCTTCGGATTCGCTTCAGTTAATTTACATACTTTTTTAACTAGTTAACTTTAACTGATTATCCTCAACTATAACATACATGCTTCTTTATGTGAATGTGATGCAAAAAATAGCTGTACGACCATGCATCGTACATAAATACAAAAGATATCACAAAGTACTATTCCACAAAATATTATGTGCCATCCACAGCCATGCTTTATCGGGCAGACTCGGCAGACTGCAATTTAATTAATTTCCTTTGGTTCAGTATTTTTCAGCCTTTTTTGGCATTTGAACGATTTATGTTCACACATAATTTATCTATATATATATGGGTTATAGACAACTACATTGGATTTCTTTCGGCTATCATATCTCTATAGGGAAAAGAGTAATTACTTTATTCAATAATTAAATCATCTAATCTACAAATCAGCTTCCTACTTTTTTGACTGTCTGTACTTTGCTTTATGGCAGTAACACCTGTATATAGGTAGAATATATGCATTTTGTATTGACTATCATGTTATGCTAAAAATTAATTAAAACTAAACTGAGGTAAAAATAAGAACAGCACGCACGCTATTTACGAATTGATGACTTACGCTACATATCGCAATCGGCTTAGTATAGTACATATTTACTTGAAGAACGATCTTTTAATCACGTAAACTAAACCAATTTTGGGCATATGAGAACAAAGATATTAAGAATTTATTTGGAGGTGTAATTATATTTAAATATGATTTTATTACCTGTTTTTTGCATTTTAGGTACACCATATCCACTAGAGAAGCTATCATCATCATCTGAAGGATAGCTTAATTGCCGTTGCGGAACGGGATATCTGTATTGCCCGCAAACCGTTCCAACAGTAACAAAAAGAATGGCTACTGCGTAGCACTTCATTTTGATGGATGTTTGGCTGCAATACAAAATTTCAATATTATTATCTCAATCGATTTTTTCTTTCATTCATGGCTAACACTTCGAAATTAAGCTAAAGATGAGATTTGAAGGCTGTATTTCTGCTTCTGATATTTTCCATTTTACATACCATGAAAATGTAACACGGAAATCCAATTTGTACGCTAAAATACTATTTATTACTGTACTATATACATAAAATGTAATGCAAAAAACACAAGAACCTAATCCCAAACTTTATTAATTCATCATTGTCTTGTCAGAGGAAGGATAAGCATAAGCAAAAAGGGTCACGCTTACGGATTCTTGATTTAATGATGAACTGACATGAAAGAGTTACCGTTTAGGGAATACCTAGTACGCTAGTATGAAGTCTCGTGTGTTGTTAGCTTGAATGAAAAGAAATGTTCTCAAAAAAGTACAAGTGGCTCCAGAAAAATGTAAGCAATAGCTATATTTATGTAATTACAAGCTTATAACATTCAATTGAATGTTTAATAAGCATGCAAAATACATAGCAAAACTACCTCCTATGATGCGTTCACCTAGTTCCTTCTTAAACTAAGCTTAAACTTAGTTCTTAAAGGCCAAACCCTCACCTTTGATTTTTTTAGGAGTTCCAACTTCCAATCCTCTATATGTTCTAAAACTTTAATCCAATTCCCATTGATTTTCAAATTATAACTTAATACTATAATGTTCACTTTTTAATTGCACAAAAATGTCACTTTCTGTAGAAGCTTTTATTCAATTGAATTGGAATTGCATGAATCCCAAGATATATTTCAAAGTAAGCATTTATTTTCTTTGACAGACACTTACACTTGTGCACTATGTAACTTATTATTTATTGCACAAACCTCTGTTTTTTGTCATTTAGGTATTTATTGACATTGTACTATAATAAAAACTTCGTTCGTAAGCTCCTATTATTTTAGCCAACTAAGTTCAAGATCACTTGTTTTCATTTTGATTATCCGAACAACACTGATATTGCATCTGAAGATAAAGTTCATTTATAGCCTTTTGAGTATGGAGATGAATGAGACTGTATATTGAGTATAGTTGTAAGCAATGTGGGGTTCTGGGGTTTATAATTAAACCGAGCACGAGTATTATAGTTTGTGAAGTCACGGCTGGCAAAGTTACAATGATGACGCGAGGTAGTTCATAGTTAGTTTTTATATTTAAGCCCATCAAAATATAATATTGCATTCGCATTCAGTAAAACAAACGATGTTCGCCAAAGATAAGTCGACTTCAAAGAATTGTAGTACGTCTAGTTTACTTCTACCCTCCTGTAGGTAATTCCCCATGATAGTATACATATGACGAGCAATAAAGTTTGCATGCAAGCGATGCACACAATTTCCATCGTAATACCACTGCACTACCTAGCATGTATTTAAGTACATAGGTAAACTCCTACATATATTTTGCATTTGTACCTGAAGAACTAGACCTAACAATAAATAAACTTAACTTAAGAATAGCAGTAGCTTCTTCTATTATAAGTGTATCATTAAACTATCTGCCTTTTTTACTCTATATGTTGATACGTTAGTTGATATCAAAGTTCTATAGTAAAAGTGTACTTACAGTACAGCACTATGTATTACTATAGTACACGTAGCTTTCCTACTATCGCATAAACGCCATAACATAACTCATCATTTCACTTCACTTGCAATGTTCTTTCATTAAAAAATTCCTAGGTATGTGTGTTTAACTTGAGTAAGCTTTTCTATTTTATTCTGAAGAAAGATCAAAACAGGAAATCGCTAAGAAACATTGCAAAGGAGAGGAGACAAGAAACTGACACTATTTTACAGATATGTCAATCCAATGTGCATTATTATATGTATGTAAGTGTAGTAGTAGTACAAGAGTAAATTCTAATCATACATTTACATATTATGCATCTATTTAGTATATATCACATATCACATCAGTTCAGTTGGGTGAATTTTCTGTGAGATTCCTACAGTAATTCAACTCAAATCAAGTTTTAATATAGCATAACATCAATGCAATGGTAAATAGTTGTGTTATGTTATGAAAAAAAGCTTTTATTAGTATGTATTCATTTTATATGCATGCTTACTCGATGTGTTGTGTCTACCCGAGATTTCTTGAGACTGCCTGCCTACTTTTAGCACAGATAAAAACAGTTTACATGGATTTTCTTAATACTGTGCAGTTGCGCTGCCCACCTTCTTTACACATTAACTAACCTTATCTATATTTAGTTTTCTTTATTTTTATTCATTTGCTAATTAAGTCAAAAGAACACGTTATGTGATTTGATAACGTTTCGTATTTAATTACTACATATTATACAGATATATCATAATACTTGCCGCTGTCATCATGTTTTATATTTGCTTCTATTGTTTTACTTAATGTAAACGCGAAACTAACGTAAACCAAGAAAGTTAATTAAAAGCTTTAATTACCCAGTTGTACTATTAATAGTTGATGATGGTTATGGCACTGTATCTTAATCTGAAAAGGCTGCAAATGCTGCATACTTGTAATACATCAAAATATGCATGGGGTATCTTTCCTCTTTTCCACTATTCTGTAGTTTTTACATTACTCTGCATACTTGTGGTAAGGTAGTAGTTAAGATTAAATTTAGTGCTTATTATATAACAGTCTTGTGTATTTTATTTTAAAATTTCAACATGTCTCAAATCAGAAATAAGAAAACCTGCGTCACTAACGCTTTACCTAGGTATATATTTGTAGAATTATATGTAGAACAGAAACTATTTCTCAAAGCAAAACCCCCTGCTGTATTTTAGTGTTATACTAGTTTAGTTAGAATTGAATTACATAAACTCGTCTTATATTTCTTACGTACAGATACAAACAAATAAATGGTACATTGCATACAGCGATGTTCATCTCACACTAAAGTAAGATACCATGTCCGATCCAAATTTAGAGCAAGAAATTCTCATTGTCTCTTCATCTCACGTACAATCATGTAATGGCAAAGTAACTTTACATACCTATAGGTATGTTATGTTACATATAAGCGTATCAGCAGCAGCACCACCCACACAAGTGCATCTTATAAAATGTTATTTTTGCTTTCGTGGGTCGAGCCGATAAGAGCAAAAGTATTTTATAACACCACTTGTAAAATGTAAAGTAAATGCTATATAAGCAAATTCCTGACGATGAGACTTTCAATTTTTCACTGCAAAAGGTTAACTAGTGGATTTTATGACTTGAATTCAAGTATAAAAAGTAGGTAATTAAGTAAGACTACAATTACGTCACTGCTATTTAAGGAGTCACGCTACAATGCAACATGTTTCGTGCTACCTGTAAGGTAGGTTAGGACGAGCCTTCTTCCGAAATCATCTAAGTATGGGATTGCTGGGCAAGGCTGTCTGTAACTACACCGTAACAATTAAAGTTATCTAACCATGGCATGAGTGCAAGTGTACCTAACAATAAAACAGAGCAGATATTGCAAATTGCAATTAATAGGGAAGGTGAGTACCAAAAATAGATTTATATTAAACTGGATGAATAACTTTGTTAGGAATGTTTTTATTTGCGCAGTTTATTACATTTTTACCAGTTATTTTACGACTTTTCGTCGACAATGCAATTGCAATTAATAGGGAAGTGAGTAACAAAAATAGATTAACTGGATGAATAACTTTGTTAGGAATGTTTTTATTTACACAGTTTATTACACTTTTACCAGTTATTTTACCACTTTTCGTCGACAAAGTTGTTATTTTGTATAGTAAGGGGTTTTGGAGCATACATAATATCATGCAAACTATCAGTGCTACTGATTTACTATTATATCCTCTAGAAGCCAATGGAGGTATTTTTTTATTTTACATTCCGAATGTAACAATAGTCTTTGATCGTGTATATGCCATGTAATTATCTAATAAATACGGAGCCTATGAGCCAGGAGTAGCAACATAGTTTTAAGTATTATAAATAATTATAGTTCTTCGTCAGATTTTGAACATGCAGTACCTTTAACCAAAATTTTTGAAGTAAATAGTATATGAATTGTATGATTCAGCATTGTTTCCTCAGAATACTCTATCCTTGATTAAAATCCGGATTCTACTCTGGAAATACAGATGGGTAAATCATCTAAATCAAAAGTACACCCCTTGGTGGTGCAATTCGTATTGTAGGATGTTATTCGTAAACAATCTCCAAATGAACCAAAAGTTCTTTTTCCGCTTTGATGAGCTGGATAATTGGCATTGGCGTATAAAGTATTTTCCTAATTGCGTGAATGAGGTGTGTGATGAGGATGACTCAAGCGGTAAACCATGATGAAGTAAGGAGGGCTTTCAAGGTGTTATTGTTATTTAGTTGTTCGCAAGTATT
>JAQFYC010005647.1:0-13914 GCA_034694165.1 Tomocerus mixtus
TCTGGAATTTACAAATTAATTCTGGAATTTACAAATTAATTCTGGAATTTACAAATTAATTCTGGAATTTACAAATTTAGTATTTTCCAAAAGGAAGTTTTGACCTCACCATTGAATTCAGCATTCTCGAATTAATTTGTGTGGCACATTTTAGAATTTTATAATATCCACATAATATGTGGATTTTGGCGATTTACATTCCCTGAGGCCCCGTTTACAGAAGGAAACTCAAAATTTTGACGCCACTATTGAATTCAGCAAGGCCTAAGTAAGTCTTTCGTTAATTACAAAGGCTCGTGCAGAGGCTTTAACACATAAATAGTAAAGCTAATAGTTGATGGAAAAGTTTCTTACCGATCTATATACGGCGATGTTGAACACAAGAAGTAATATGAATGGTGCAATAAATTTGATTATTGGATATATCAAAGAACGATATATGTAGTAGAATTGAGATTTACTGAATTGCGTTTTAGTATAATAGTATGACATTCCATCTTCGCTATATTCTATTTGATATTTAAAATATAAAGGTATGCTGAAAACAATAGAGAACATGCTAAAAATCATAGCAAATATTTTTAATCGTCCGGGAGTACGAAGGCGCCTTACGTGGAACGGATGGCACACTGCTATATATCTGAATATAAAGAAGGGAATTGAATTCAGTTTTATAGTAAATGGCGGACTTGGCACACTAATTAAATTATTTTTGCACTGCTTACCTTTCAAGTGTAATAAGTATTGTAAAATAGATTGAACCAGTTTGAGCTAAGCAAAAAAAGGAGAACTAATATAAAAATATGTGTTTAATAATAATAATAATTTCATATGTGAATTATTGATCAGTATTGCACATAACTAGTACATAGTACAACATTATTGAGCTGTATTTACCTGTGTATCCAATTGTATAGGTTATTATATATATAAATGGATTAATCTTCGTCATATATTCCTCACAAATGTCAAAATATTTGAATGTCTGAGGAATTCCAAAACAAAATATCGTAGAAACAACAAAAATGAAATCGTAAATTTGAAGTCCGAGTAATACAATATTGGCAGGCGATTTATTTATATTCAGGCGGAGGAGAATCACGATACTCAACAAGTTGCCTATTGTGCCAAAAACTGCAACTAGTAATAATCCGATACCTTTAGCGCTAACAGTTAACAAGGGCAGAGTTGGGTCCCATTCTGTTTGCGTATTGTTTGTTGAGTTTGTACTATTGACGAAGTTGTCTCCATAACTTGTACTATTGAATTCCATTTTAAAACAAACAAATTGAACAAATGTTCAATCAGGAAACTAAAATTCACAACAATTTCACAAATCTGGTAAAATCATTTAAGTATGATTCCGGTAGAATTCGATTTGTATTTGTACACTTATTAATTTTGTATTATGAATTTTTTGCGTTTAGAATATTTTTGATTTTTTAGATTTGAGCTTTTTAGTTGTTATTTCTTCTACTATTACAAATTCGAAGCAAAGAATGATCAGGATATCTTGCTCTCCGTTTGTATGTTATTTTTCTTCTACCTTAAGCATTGCGTTGTAGTGATAATTTCAGTTGTCTTAAGTTAGCTTGAAGGTTACATGGAATCAATATAAAAATAAAATATAGAAAAAGTTGTCTCGGCTGCAAAACAAGTTTTGGAGAAAAATATATTTGCTGGCAGTCGGCAGATCAAGACTGTTCTAGATCAGCGAATGATTTGAGCCCGACGGCACTTGAAAAATGCAAAACCAACCAACCAACTGTTCTGAAGTAACGTCTTGTAGCGATTATATAATACTTTTTTAAAGCTTGCATTAATGTAACCGCTACAAACTTATTATTCAATTTAAGTGCAGAACTTAATAACTTTTGTGTAGACTAGAACCGGTTTAGGTGGAAAACAGATCTTTGCTATGCTAGTCCTAATTGTATTGCCAAAAGCAAAATATAAATACTATTGATGTTTGTGATTGTATTTAGAGGTAGTATTTAAAGAAGCAATATTATATTACATTGAATGCATTCTACTGAAGAGGAAGTGGGATTACGTCTCCAAAAACCAAATTAATAGGTCATATGGTCACTATAACCATAATTGAGACATTTGTTTCAACCAAGCCTACCTACTCGGGATTTGGTTGGTTAGACCCCCTAATCAAAGCTGTTTGGAAACCTCCGGAGAATAGTATTAGGAAATTCTTAGAATGGACTATCGGGCAGATCATGGTGTGTGGATGAACTCGCTGTCAAATCTTTTCTCACGGGGACTAAATTTTAACAAATTGTTTTTATTTGCAGTTGTATAGTTTGTGGTGGTCTTCCAGATTTTGCATTATTTAAGTTTTCATTGAATAGAACTCACTTACTTACGAAAATTTAAATAATGCAAAATCTGTTATTTTTTGCTGCAAATGCATATGACATTGAAATGCGAAAAATATGTTTGTAGTAAAACCTGGAGAAAATACTTTATTATTAAAAATAATTGGTCCTCCTTATTTTTGAAGTACCGAATCCCTATTTAACTACATACATGAAAAGGTAGCTTCTTATGACATGTAAAATTAATAACTTAACTTAATCTAAATGGTACATAACAACTATAGTTGGCTTAATACAACCTTCCAAGTAATAAAAGTCATAATAGCAATGTAATGAAGTGTCTAAACCGTAATTCAGAAAATTGAGTACTATAGGTGAGCGAGTGATGAGTTCAATCCCCGGCTGAGCGTAGTGCAAAAAGTAGTGTGTGTGCCAGCAGCACGTTTTACTTTTGTTTTGCAAGATTTTTAATGGGTACCATTTCGTTACAGGATCAGCGTAGATTAAATACCAAATACGGTAGCGAAATATCGTTGAATTTTTGGTGGCGCTGATATTTCGACGCTTAATGGGTACCATTTCGTTAAAGATTGTATGCAGGATCAGTGTACATTAAATACCGAACTCGGTACCGAAATAGCGTTGAATTTTCGGTGGTGCCGAAAATTCAACGCTTATTTGTCACCACGTATCAGTGCCTATTCGGCAACATAAAGTGTGTCATTTCGACGCTTTAAAGGCACCGACAGTGTCAGGTACCGAATCAACGCTTGCAGTGCTGCTCGGGTTAGTCCTACTCAAAAAGCGAACTCTTCAATTAATTATTACCACATACCATCGTACCACACACCTTATTGTAGACTAGAACTAGAATTACAGTATACAATTTATTTATTAATAAGCGTCACCTTCGGCCCGCCTAGTGGGCGCTTGGTTCAGCTTCAGGATAATATTGAAGTACATTGAATAAATTAAAATAGCAATAGAAATGCCTGTAGTATGCCGTTTCCATGATCTTTTCGTAGATTACTTGGAAAATCTTGATATTTCAACCGATATGTAAGGAGTTGTCCGGGCCCATCATATGTTTTTAGTATTTTGCTTAGCAATTGCCTTCTTCTTGGGTGAGGCGAAACTCATTTATAGTTGGGTTGGAATACATGTAACGTAATATTATTTAAATTCAGTTATATTGCCTTGGAAATATAATGATCAAAAGAAATATAATAATATTATAATAATATGCAAAGCAACTTAATAAGTTAAATGTTGTGAAAACAACTTTAAATAAATATATAATTTTCAGAATAAATATAAAAATAATACAAATAAATCGTGAACTACCATATCATGGTACTTACTTAATGCTCATGGCAGTATTCATTAAAATGTCTTAAAATATTTATTAGCTTTCTGACTCATTTTGAGAATTTACTTATTCCACATTCACACCAAAAATACACAAGCGGGAAGTTCCTACTAAAATACTCCCCATAAGTTTTACAACAGTATATCTGGTAAGATTGTAGAACATTCCTATAGCTACTTTAATTGGTTGACAGGACTGGAACCGCTTTGTGCAGCCTTCATTTCTTCCTAAGGATCGCTTTCTAAATTTAGAAGAAATGTCGAACATTTTTCCAGACAGTATACATATTGTTGCCTCGAATATTGTTACTGCGAATGATGCACTTATGAATATGGAGTAGGTCCATATTGGCATGGCTGAGTCGCTAAAGCGAATAACTGCAAAGTTGCACGAATTTATTGTAATAATTCCAATGAGCTTTTGACTGGGCATGTAAAATCTAGAGGAGCATTCACTATAACGGTTATGCAGCACTTGTACTCTGCGGTAAAACTGTACAAAATCTTTCGATTTAAAATCCAGTATTTTTGACCTAGAAAAAGATTCTGATTGAAAACTTATTTCAAAAATTAAATAATTTGTTAAATTTAGTAGATATGTGTATTAAAATAAACCTTAAAAATTGTAAGCACCACAACACAGTGCATAAGTAGACCATGTGAAAGAATACGTTGAACAATGTCTGTGACATTACTATGAGTGTTGAAATAGCTTCAATTAGTCCAAACATCAGCAAAATGGGTATATTTTTTTCTACAATATGTGGCTGTATCAATGAATATAAATAATAATCTTTGTCGGGAGAATACAGATACAAAAATATAGAAAAGAGAAAAACATTTGTACAAGCGATGGCATTCATAATAATTAGCCATCGCAATTTTAATTCAGAGGTATCGGATCCGCTTGTTTCAACTGCAAATAAAATATGCCATTATAAATTTATTAAATTTATTTTTGACAGTCATGGTTTAAGATGAAGTGTGTAGCAGCTAGAAATGGTATAAGATATAACTGAGCTAACCAACCAACCTTGATATTGAAAGTTAAACTGTATCAAATGGTTTACACAATTAAGAATTTCAAATTTGTTGATGATGGTATTGAGAATCATAATTGACCCGTAATTATGCATCATTATCCAAAGAAAATGCATAGAAAGTTCAACAATTTCAGTCTTACTATAAGAGACCGAAACATAAAACCTGATCCATAGAGTGGTTGAATTAATAAACGACAAGCCCACAATAAGAATCCAGCATATTTTTGCAGATCGTTGATTATTTATTTCAAATTGAAATTTTTTGTCATTCCATTTGTAAGGAAAGCAATGCAAGTTAGATAGCAACTTAAAAACAATTCTGAATTTAATAAATGAGTCTTTTTGTACCATTTTCACAACGGCCAAGCACAATCAAACCACTGAGGAAATATATCAATAATGGGTCGCTCTAAATGACTTGATAACTTACGAATAAGGGTCGACAAGACTTGACATAAATGTAAGTTGCCTGGCATTGAGGATATACCTGGTTACATATTGTGTTACATCCTACGCCGTAGGCGGACAGTGATTTACACTGTCGAATGATTGATTTGTCAATTCACTTTATTTGTCGAGTGGGTTATTTTTAATCTGCATAACGTTTCATGAGCCAAATAAATTAATGGGCGGTTGACAGTTTGACACAAAACATGTCAACTATAGTTTTTGCCATCTCCACCATAGTCTTGTTATTTCTCAATTCCCATTCCAACGTTTAGATGTCCAAGGCGACAGGGAAATAGGGATTATTAAGATTATGGTTAACATTGCGTGTATTCTAACTTTCCCACAGTCTTCCCACTATTCCTAAATGTCCCACCTTATATCCCCAAAAAAGATGCATGTCTATGCCAAAGTGGAATTATTCCACCAGAAACCCTCATCACAACAATATGAGTTTGAAAATTATGTATATATAAGGATAGCAAACACCAAAATAAATCCACAACCTTCTATTTCATTTGAATGTATCTACAATATTATTACGTAACAATATGACCAAGTGTAAAATCCCTATGAATTATAAAAATAGATTGCATTTAAAAGGAATATCTAGAACGCTATATCAGTTATTCAAAAGCATGGAAAACGTCAATTCGTCAATTTAAAAGATATAGCAGATAAATCGATGAGAAATTACTCATTAAGTATTCTAAATACTGGTGTTCACTATTGTAGCACGAGTGCAATGCTAACTAATGTAGTAAATGATGTTATTTTCTCCCTCTGTTATTAGTTATTGCATAATATTAGATTCTAGTACAACTACTAATTTTGCTTGACGTCGCTTCTTTGACAAATAACCACCTGCACACTCCCTAATATTATAATAACAATTGCATTTACCAAATAATTTAAACGTACCGGTAAAGACACAAATTTTGACTGTCAAACTATAATTACAATGTCATAATACACATATTAAAATTACATAGCATAACCAATGATTATTTTCCTTACAAGTTTGCACTTGCTTTTACGAGTTACTAACATTGAATTATTTGATATTAGAATAAGTCGTTAATTATATTTTTTATAATTATTATACACTACTGGCCAGACTAACCTAATAATTGTTTTCGAAATAAGTAAGATTCACTTGCAATGTAACTATAAAGTCCTCTGGTGGTCAATACTATAATTTCACTTCCGTTTCCTAATATCATAATGGATGCGTGCGTAGTCTGTTATCTAAATATAGATGGCTCTATAGCTTAGCTATGCTACGGAAAAGCAAAGAAAATACAATTGTTAAGAACATAGAATATTCCAATAAGAATTTACTGGAGGGGAAGTGGGAATGTAGAAATAAAAAGCTGGCTTTGCAAATCTTACTTTAGCGACATTTCCCAACCCTGTTTATATTCGTAGTATATTGGCATTAGTTAAGTATATTCCGCTCTGTCCTTCAATGTAAAAATGTAAACTATTGTAATAGGGCAATAAACTAGACTTTATAATTTAGGACAATGGAATGTATGCTTTGTAACTTTATTGTGCTTTAATGTTACGAGATAATAATGATCAGTGTGCCATCGAAATACTTGCAGAGGAATAAATATTAGCAGAACCAGTTCTTGTTTCATCAAACCTTCGATAGCTCAGTTGGTAGAGCGGTGGACTGTAGTTGCTAATAGAAATCCATAGGTCGCTGGTTCAAATCCGGCTCGAAGGAAAAGTTTTGCATTCTTTTTATTCAATTTTGTGCACATAGCAACTAAAAAAAACCATTCAGCCGCATCGGACATAAAAATGATTTAATTGAAACTCCGCTTAATGGGGAGGGGGCCAATAATATGCTGAAAGGGGGAGAGGATAGGTATCAGGGCTTTGACGACGTTTTAAAAATAGTACCAACTACAATAAATTACAACTGTGTTTTCTAATGGGAATTTTAATTATAGCGGTGTCGTTGTAATATTCATTTCACTAGCCATTCAACTGACACAAAGTCTTAAATTAATTTTTTGAAACTTTGAATACAGATGATTTCAATTCGCAATTACAGAAATATTTTTGCTGTAGCGTATTTCATCAACTTGGTAACAGTGTGGATTAGAGGTTTCAGTGGATTAAGAACTTTGACAATGAAAGTAATAATAAATCTACAATTACTATTGCTATTGCTGACCACAAAAATTCCACTAACTGCGAGTGTGCCTGTTTGAAAATGATTATGCAAATGCAGCTTATTATATTTACCTAGTTCTCCATTATTGATTGAAATTACAATTTTGATAGCAGTGCATTGTTCAGGACGATGACAGTTTATTGATTAATTATATATTATCTGTCAAACGCCTCCGCAGTCATTAAACCAATTTACTTCTTGGAAATGTATTTCATGATTATTAAATGATTTAGAATTTACTCATTGTTGGTGTAATAAATGTGATAGTGATGAAACTATAAATCAAGTAAAAATGTTTTCCTCAAAATCGTAAAAGAGGCAAGGCATCACTTTTGGGTTCCAAGGGAGGTAGGTATGTAATTAGACGTAATTATACTTCGCACGTATAAATGGAAATCTTGTTTTCTAAAGGAATTTACGTCACCAATGGCCTGTTTACTCTGCATGTCAGTGAATGAAGTCATGTGGAATTATTTAAGAATGCATTATTCAGACTTTGCCATTATTGTAATGCGGCTTAACATAATAGTTTAGCTACCATACCATAACATTAGGTAAAATGTAGCCATTAATTAAATGACCTATTATTAAGTGATTGACAATCCGCTTGATGGGAATAACCAAGATGTCTCCATGATTGACATAAATATTAATAATGCTAATGACATATAATTTGAAACTGCTTATCAATATCAAACGTTTAAATTTAAATGCAGTCAATAATCATTATGCGTATCTGAAACGGTGTATAATAATATTATTGTCTTCTCATCTTTCTTCTGTAAACATGATCACCAAAAGTACATTAAAATATTTTGGAATACTATCAAAATTTGGAGCAATGTGTGCTGTCTCCCCTTTTTCGTGGGATGAAACGGAAAACACGTTATCATTAAAGCAATATAGACTGAAGAATATACTCTGGAAATTTTGGGGAGTTGTTGGATTTATTTATTGTGTTTTTGTAATAGGGGGTCTTACTATCGAAATGAAAAACGGATCCCGTAACTATTTTGAGTTATGTTTAATGGCATTATTTGCTATAGCATATTCATGGAGCACCGTGGCTTTCTACTGTTTGCACAAAAAGCGAAAGGAAGTTGTTACCTTTTTCAAAACTTTGATAAAACTTGATTCAACGTTAACAAGTAAATAATAATCTCTATAATGAGTACAGAAACAGAATTGCATTCTAAATATAAAGAAAATTTAAAACATAATATTAAAAATACTTTTGAAATTTGCAGAAACTGAAAAAATTTCTAATTCGTATTCGAAATGGAAATCGTCAAAAATATTGGAGCTTACTGTTCTTTTCTACGTAGTTTTGTTTTATGCATTTACAATAAGTATGACAGCAGTGTTGTTGTTGGACTTTACCAACAAATCATTCATTTCGTCTCTTTTATTTAAAAACTACCATAGTTCAGGAATAATTTTCCTCTACATAATATTTGAAATATTTACAAAAATTGCAATAGTATTCCGAATGATGTTTATGGGGATATATATTCAAATATACATTGGAGTACTACCATATTGGATTGGGAATATACGGTAAATATTCATTGTATATTTTGATTATATTGTATTTCTGTTTTAGATTTCATCATTATGGTACAATTAATACCATTTATTATTTTGTTCAGAAAGCAATCAAATCCTTTAAAGGTGATACGTATGTTTCGAAAACTTAATGTCGTGAATATTTACTTCAACAGAAGTATGACTGGGGGATATGTCCCTTTTAAATTCACGATGTTTGCCCTGCTTATTATGCTGTGCGTGTTCGTTTCAATTCGTTTATTTCTTCGTGTTCAAATTACAACTTATATGATATTTCCTCTTTGTTTGTCTGGAGGACTAAGTGGGGCAACTATAATATTTTATAATGCCAGTCAAATCTATGAAAAATCTGTTCTTTATATAACAACTCTAAAATCTGGTTACTTATATAACACACCAGCAAGAAAAGAAGTGAGAAGTTTACGGCCGTTTGGATTGCGCATGGGAATTCTAAAAGCAGCAAAATTGTTGCACCTCTTTACCTACTATTTATCTATTTCAACTTACACATTGTCTTTGCTAATTGCATTTCCCTTCGCGTAATTTGGAATAATTTTGTCGTAATGAAATTAATAAATTTCAAAAACTATTTCAAATTTATTTATCGTGTAATTTATATGTAAAATGTTTGCTCTAGTTAACCAAGATAGCGAATTCTAGTTACGAACCATTCCAGTTCACTTAAAATCTTGGTACATGTGGATAAAGTATGGGAGTAGTGAAAGTAGATACATAGCAAAATATGTAGTATATGCAAAACTGAAACAAGGCCCTTTAAGTGTTCCCACAGCGGTTGTTCGTTTTAATCCGGTTGCAATTATAATTGAAGTATTTGTTATAGCTAAAAATAAATCAGCGTGGCGACTGTGTAATATTGTGTAGACTTATAGTTATTTATTTTCCAATTATATTCTAAAGTTTTGCAGATTGGCATTTATTTTCTGGATTTGCTCAATTTATATATTGCTGTTCAATTCTAAACTGCTTTTTAATTGCAGTTGCCAGCCAGGAGTTATTAGACCAAACTGTAATGCAAAACCGTCAGATATTTAGTAGTATCAAATGTATATTTTGCGAAGGGAAGCTCATAGGGGCAGGTTGCAGATTTCCTAGCACATTCATTCATGTACACTGTTTGTCACAATGAAAAGTTGTCACAGAGACACAGTAATCAGATATTATAATATTTAAAGAGCATCTAACCTAAGTAATTAGTTTGATTTGTGAAAATAAATGATTGTGCAATATACGATGCAATAATATGAATTTTTAACCACAGAAATTACAATATCATTGATTAGCATTTTCCTTAGATTACATTATTAATAAAAATTTAAAACAAATGCTGTCAAATATTATGAGGATGCTAAAATATGTGTTTTATAATATGACACAGACGCATCGTCAACAAAAAAAGAAGCATGGATGTATTGATACCAATGATATCGATGTTGTTATTTCTTATTGTATTTCTACCGGATTATGTTGTATTTTAGTTATAAATGTACATAAGGAAAGACATTATTTATATTATTATCAGTTTATTTATTTCCAGGGGTACTGCAAATAAATACATTACAGCAATACTTAATATCGCTTTTTTAAATGTGTACTATTGATAAAACACCTTTTGATTAAAGCTTATTTCAACAAAAGATTCGTATTATATTTTCTAAATAGTTACACATCGATGAAATAATTACACATTTTTGGAGTTGTCAGCGGTTGTGGAGCGGGGCACTAAAACCGCCGAAACCCCCCAAACCCGCAGTACTCGCAGTGGCCCCAGGAATTAGTATTCCCTCTCTTTTCAAGTAAATCAGATAAATTCTCGGTTTTACGTACGGTGTTTTTTCGCCTACACAAACAGAGTTAGTACATATACCTCCATCTCCACAGGCTACTCCTTCAGTCTTTGCTAAACTTGCGGGAAGCTGAAAATCCCCAAAACCGCCGGGTCTACTAGGATAAGAATATACACAGTATATGTTCTTACAATGTTCTGAAGGGCTTTGCATAAACATGTCAGCAATTATTTTGGCACTCTTCTTAAACTTTTTACAAATCAAGTCCATTTCCGTGTAGACATGGTTTCCTTTGGTCAACTCTGATTTATTAACTGCCACGATATGCGTATCGGGATCCCCTTTTGGTATAACTCCTTTTTCCACTAGGAAAGTTGTAAGATCAGCTGGTTTTTTATAGGGCGGGCTTTCCCCCACACACTCTCCACTGATGCAACGACCTCCGTTTCCACAAGGTAGCCTTTCGAAAATACGGATAGATACTTTAGCAGATTTGGGCGCTGAGGGGGCTTCCGGAAGCGTATACACACAGTATAATAGCCTACAGTTTTCAGACGGAGAATGGTTAAAATTGTCGACAACTGCATTTGACGAGTTAGTTTTTTCTTTGCAAAGAGAATCGGCATTACTGATTCTGTCGCCGGGAAAATCATTTGAAATTGCAACAGCAGTGTCCTTATTTTGAAATGAGAGCAAGCATTCGCCAATAGTGGAGGAAATATAATCCTTCATTAGTTCAATACTGCAAGTGGAAAAGAAAAATTTATTTTTCGTGCCCCAACCGTCATAGCTCATCAGGTACCCGTCCTTCCACGGACAATCTTTAGCTTTATCGTCTCCGTCGTGTGGAGCGCCTAAATTGTGCGCCATTTCATGAGCGGCAGTGTATACCCCTATAAATTGTCCAATGTCCTCTGCAATAGCTATGGCACGTGATGATTGTGATTGGTGGTCAAAGTAGCAAGCTCCTCCCAATAAAGCGATACCAGCTGACAAATTTCCATACGTGGGGGAATGAACATCCAACCCTGTGATTAGAATCGCCATATCGTGCTTCGGTATGTTTTCTTTGTTAGTGTAAACCCATTTGGAAAAACCGTTCAGGACTGTTGCATCATCCAAGTCATTGACATTTATTGTAGCTTCTGTGATAAACGGTTGGGCCTCTGGTGTTGACAAAGATGTCACAGAAACAATTCGAAATTGTATTTTAGGGAAAGTTAGTGGAGCGTAAAGGTTATTAACCCCATGGAAAAATACACCCATATAATCCAGAATATCTTTTGTATCGCCCTTTAATTCAGTATATTTTGCATGGTCAACAATTACCAAAAGCTCGGGTTCCGCATCCCCGACAGCAGATGCACGACCCATTTTTTTCTCAAGTAAAGCTGCAGGTACTCCAGAAGCAACGTAATCCTTTTTTGGTTCACCGGAAGGAGTTTCCGTTTCGTGTTTCGAAACCGAAATTGACACTTGGTCTATTAATATCTCATTCTCAGTAATTTCCCGTTTCTTATCTTTTTTCGACGAAGGGAATCTTTCTGCTGAATTAATTACAATATTGCCAAAAGTTCCACGAATTTTTCGAACCTGTCCATCGTCAAGTTGAAGCGAAATAGCGCTGTGGAATTCGTCACTTATAAAATGATTATCCTCAATCGCCTTCATTTCTTCAAGATTTGGCGTTGCGTCTCTCACGTTGATTTTCTTGTCCTCTGTTTCATCTCCAAATATTAAATATTTAAAATCCTCCGAGAAAATTGACCGTTGAGGTCTCTCTAGTTTGCCTTCGTATTCCCCACCGAAGGCTTTGAATTTTATATTATAATCATGATCCCTCGAGTCTTCATTACGTTTCACTCTTTCCAGATTAATTTCCGTTTGATGGTTATCCATTGACCCATGATCGGGTATAATGAAAGCTAATCCTGATGAAAACAACCAGAAAACCAAAACTACAAAGTACAGTAACATGGATAAATGGTTAAATTTAAAAAATTTACAATCACTGTGTATTTAACTATTTAATTGCTATTAATTAAAATTTATTGTATGTTCCCATAGCACGTTATTTTCATTCATGGAAATAGGTAACCAAGTCATTGAACCACATTACATTACCCTCTTTTTTGTTTATTATGAAATAAAAATAAATGTTAAATTACTTCCCTGTAATAAATAATTAGTGCATAGGTATTAATTTAATGTTAGCAGTAAAAACATCTTACCATGCCGCACCGTACACGGCGAACACTGTTTTTGCACAAAAAGTTACATATAAATTACAGGGTTGGGCTTTCAGGCACGGTAATTTAATTATATTCAATGATATTCAGCTCCGATTGTTATTGTTTAGCCAGTTATTTTAAGAATCTTCGCTATTACGCATTTCTTATTAGTTAGGTGTTTTCATTATTATGCACTCTGATGATATGTTGCCAAATTTTCAAATACTTGAAGCATAATGTAATTAATTGCAATACCCTAACCAAAATCGTGTCTCCTTCACGATACTAAACGAATACGATCCCGACCAGCACAGTCAGTGCCTACTTGGTACCGATTTGCCAGTTACCAATTTCGAGACGAAATGGGACATCGTGAGGTACCAAAAAGGCGACGACAGGAAGCATTGATTAGGCAACGAACAATCAATGGTAAAACGGTAGCATTGAGATACAGCCGCCGTTCTGGTGCCAATATGGTGTTGCCGAAAATTCGCATAAAATCTTTAACGAAACGGTACCCATTAAACATTGAAATATCAGCGCTATTTCGTTCCTATGCAAAACAAAAACAAATCGTCCTGCTGGCATACACACTACTTTTTGCGCTCCATGCCCTGCTGGTGATAGAACCCGTCACTCACTCATCTCCAATACTCAATTTTCTGAATTACAGTTAGCCCAGTTTATTACATCGCTATTATGACTTTTAATACTTGGAAGGGTGTTTTAAGCCAACTTGTTCCTCGACGTTAAGGTTAATGGTTGGTAATATAATATCGTTGGGAGTTGGCAGATAGATTACATTACATATTACACAGTTGGAATTCCAAAGTTCGTGAAATGTAACTAATTTATAGTTATTAATTAATTGCTAAATAATAATAACTAATAATCACTAATAATATTGATTAATAATATTATTTAGCAATTAATTATTAA
>JAQFYC010005648.1:0-13911 GCA_034694165.1 Tomocerus mixtus
TATGAATACTTAGAAATGAACTCCATTGTCAGTGTAGCATTTAATTGTTTTCTAGATGTATTTATAATTACAATAGTACTGAACTGGTTCGCAAACTGTTTGCGCAGCTCGAAAGAATCACTTCTTAGGATCAGAGCAGGAATCTCAACAAAGAATGTATACAATTTCAGGAGATATAAAGCCTAATTTGGCAAAATATATTCCTTGTACGCAGAAATCATCAATTATCTTGTTACTCTCCTTGTGACTTTTAAATAAGTAATATATAGGCAGTAGGCACTGAGTCTCACTAAAATTCTCCACTAGCTTTGCCTGATCTTTTGGACCCCATTTAACAACTTGCACACAAGAATGAAGAAAGGTAAATATAATACACCTTACTTGATTCTTAATTATCTCTAATCCCAAATCAAATATTGTTTTTGAGAACATTCATTCATGAAAAATTATCAGGATATCAGGATTTATGTGCATTTGTGGTATTTAAGGCTTTGTTGATAAGCGTTCTACTTACAAACCTAAATCAATACTGTTTATGTAATCAAACTGTTGCCGCCCGAAGAGCAAGCAAAAACTAATTGTAAAATGTAGGGTAGGATTAGTTACAGATAAGTTCCATGTTGATCATTTATCATTATATTATTAAAAATAATACAGTATGTGATCAATATAAATAGATGTGATGTAAAGAAAAATAATTAATTTATAATTATATTATTAGAAATAATACGATATATATATTCGGTAAATATAAATATTTGTATTTAAAGTAGAACAGTAGATTATTAGAAATAATACAATATTCGTCATGGAGTAGAATAGTTAGTTTGTTGTTCTATTATCAGAAATAATACGATATTTGGTAAAATATGGTAACATTGTATGAATTTGTAATGTGCGTTTAATTTATAGTGTCAATGATATAGTATATTTATATAGTATAGTTAAATATTTGATTAAATTGTAAAAATCTTGTATATTGTTGTGAGTTTGATACGATTAAGTCAGTTACGTTTCGTCTTTTGTTGAATATACAAATAATTTTACGTGTCCTAATAGAATAAATATAAATAAGAGAATTAAGAGATTTTATTTTCTTGAAGATTTTTATAATTTGCATTACTTCATTTAGGGAAAGTTTGCATTTTAGCTATCTCAGATCTAAGTGTTCACCCACATATTAATAATACACGTAGCTCATGCTCATTATAGATTGTGCAATTGGCAATAGACAGAGATTGTTTTAAGTAGCATTCAGGTCGGAGAAAGCTGGTCCTTCGAGAATAAAGAATTTTAGTTAGGAGACGGAAGAAAAGAAGGAGCTATTGAACTGATTAAGTAGTCAAGAGTGTTCGCTCAATTACAAAAACGTTTGCATAAAAACTAAATTTTCGCATTCTTAAGGGCATCTACAAATTTCTATATACAAAATACTTAATAAAACGAAATTAGTCTGCCAACGCCGCTAATTGGCTAATAGGTAGTAGGCTGCATATATTAATAGACTTTTCAGAACTTCCTACTTCTAAACTACTGCCAACTTTGCATATATTGTACATTGAAAACTTTTGCCGTACTCACTGCAACATAACTTCCACTCCACTTCTGATTACAATTACACGACATGTACAATTAAATATTCTTCCTGGCAATTTTGAAGGACAATGTTAAAAAAGTGGGTTAAAAATGTGGATTTGGAACTTTTTACGATTTCTATTTTGGAAATCAGTAAAAGAATTACAATGTATTTTACGCCAGGAGGGAAAAATAAAATATCTCTCTACCAATCCAGCTTCATTACATTTGCAATTACAGTGGAACAAGGATTACAAAATATCCCTAAAGGATTGCGATATTTTTCTACGATTCTTCTTCTTGGGTGTACAGTTATCGGCACTGGGTACAAAAGTAATTTGAGAACTCGTCTGCTTTTCCCCCAGATGAGTTCTGTACCAACAACCTTTCAGGAATTGGGCAAAAGAGCCGATTATAATAGCACCCTGTCCGTTAAAGGAGAACTTTAGAAGCAATTCTGGGAAAATAGCAAAGATAATACAGTAAATGAAATCAGGAATTGTTTAATAATCTCCAGAGAATGGAGAAAATGTTACAAAGCACTTTTTGATAAGAAAAAAGCATGTTTCGGCTGATACCTTTGCTAAAGAGTTTAATCTCAAAACTACAAAAGATCCCTTGTTATTTTCGAAAGATGCTGCAATGCGAAAATACGTTTCCTTAGGATTTCAGAAAAATTCAATTTACGTGGATTCATTCAGCTCCATCACGGGAACATTGTTCCCGTGATGAATTTTTAAGGAACAATGGCAACTATAGGATTGGTTTCAAAGTGGGAAGCGGATATTTTACACGATTTCAAAAACATGCAAATACATTTCTGGAAAATGTATCGTAATAAACATACACAATGTTGCTTATGTACGCAAAATACCAAACTCAAAATAAAATATTGTTATAGTAGAGTTAAATAAGGTCCATTTACGTCTAATATAATAATATAATTCAATTAGTTAATTTATATAATTGGTCCACAATAAATGTTATTAAGTTATTATACTATAATATATTAACTACGAAAGGTGTAATGATACACAAGCATAAAACTTTATATTATTACGCAACAGTTTCCCACTGTTTCACAGTTGGGGAAAGTGATACGTAAGATAATGCATTATATATCCTGGCTGCTTCTGCCTTGAGCTTGTAAATATTGCATAGCGGTTAGAAACAGAGGGAAACGAGATGAGAAAAGCAGGTCACTTTATACGCAACAGGTGCAGGTTGCAGGGCACGCTAAAAAACTCCAGTTTCTGTTTATTTGCTCATTTAATCATTCGATTTCGATATTTTTTAACAGCTTCACAAATCTACATTACCCATCCACTAAAGCAAGGTCAGCTACTGTAAATTATAAAAGGTATATTACATTGGTCAGTTTGATACTCATTCTGACAATCTATATTATCTGATATCAACTCTCAGCTGTTTAATGTTTATTGATCTTTTTTAACTTTTTAAAAATACCATTCATAGCTAATTTCTTCTTGTTTTTAACTTCCAGGTGGCAGAAAATGTGACTAAATAACAGAATAGGGTCAGTGTCAGTGCATTAAACATTAGCAGCCAAGGAATCTCTTTCCAGAAAAAATTAACCATTAAATTCACAAAAAGTCAAAAGTAAGAGTAAGAATAAAGAAGTAATAATATTTATTGTTTTGGATTGGATTTATTGACAAATGATTAACGGTTTTACATGTTGTGTTAGTATTTTGAGATTTATGTGGTAAGTTGTGCATTGTAAATATATGTTGATTATTCGAAACAGGATGGATGTCAACAGTAATCCTGAAAATAACGATGTGATAGAAACGCAACGATTCAGTTTTTCTCCTCCACCAGTTGGGAGAATTTCTATGTTTGAGGCAAGTGACGAGGATTATGAAACCTACGACGAAGACGACAGCAATGGGGATGACAGTGAGGAATGTGAAGTGAATAGTGACAGCGATTCTGAATATGGAGACCTTCCAGAACATCGTCACGAATTGAGCATCGTCAGGGAAGTAACAGAAGATGAAGACGACAAAAGTTTTGTTCACATGAATACTAAATACCTATCTCCGTTATCCCCTGGGTATCAATTCGAACCAGTTTCGCCCTCCCTAAATTTCCTAACCCCCAATGAATCTGCTGTTTTGAAAACTGCTAAAAATACTAATATTGGAAATGTCAGGGTTACTGAAAATTCGATTCCAGAATATCTATCTTCCAATGGAAATGCGAACATAAAAATTTCAGCTACGAAAATCGTTATTCCGGAAATTATAAAATCTGCAGAAGATCCTAATCTAGAAAATCAGAACAAGACCCAGCCTTCCAAACCAGTGGTGAAAAGACCATTTCTTAAAAAGGGAGTTGGTCTATCCCGTTTTTATGGTAAAGCTAAACCGTCTACTGAAACAACAGCTGATATAGTTCCAGTTCCACCATCGAAAACAAAAACTATCCCAAAAGTAAATCAACGAACACTTCCAGCTCCACCGAAATCAGTAAAAGAACAAAGTATTAAGATTCCCAATGCTATTCGTCAATCTCCGATACCAAGTCCAGATACAAGCATAGCTGCAAGTGTTGTTAGTGTAAATATGCATATTTTTATTTGTAGATAATATTTTTAATTTGGGAAACAACAAAATAGTGTACATGTATTTTTTTTCTGGATTTAGGAGTGTTTATCTGACACAGAGGTTGAAGAAGGAAAGGAAATTCATTTATTTGAGTTAATGGAAGCATTGGTACAACGGCCAAGTTTTAAAAAGAATTCCGAGGTGAATAAAAAGGTTGTTAATAAGAAAAGACAATGCGATAATGTCACAGAGGAATTAAAGAAGCACAACAGTGAGTTGTACTCTGAAAAGACGCTGTTGGAATTTCGTCATCAAGAATTGACTAAAGATAAAGCTGATTTGATAACTACTATTGAAGAATTGCTCCGCGATAAAAACGAAATGATCAAGCAAACTAGAATGTTCCAAAGCCAGAGAGAAGCACATCTCCGACTTCAAAAGAGCAACTGGGAAAAGGAGAAGAAAAGTTTACTCAATGAGAAAGAGAAGTTGATCAAAGATAACGAGGTATTGGCTGCTAAGAAGGGATCCCTGGCTAATGAGAAGATAAAACTATTTAAGGAGAACGAAAAATTAAAGAAAGAGGAACAGGAACTAAAGGCAGAGAAAGAGGAATGGCTCAAGGAAAAGAAACGAATATCATTAGAGATTGAAAATTTAATGCTGGATAAGAAGCGATTTTTGAAGGAGAAGGAAGTTTGGGTGGCTGAGAAGAAAACTTTAGCTGAGAAAAGAAATCCTTCTGGGGAAACGGGACTTGAGATTACGGAAAACAGATTACCCAACGGGGACGTCTCAGTAAAGTTGGATAATGGCACGATAAAATATATAAATAAAGATGGGCTAGATTACAAGTAAATTATACATTATAATATTATGATTCAACTTTTGATCCATTTATTAAGTGTCATATTGTAAATTATGTTTTTTTTTGTTGTTAGATTTTTGTACCGAAATGGTGATATTAAGGAACTTCAAGCTGATGGTTCCATAAAATATTTTTACTCTGAATCTCAAGTTTGGCACACAACACAACCTGATGGAATTATACATGTTCAGTTTCCCGAGTAAGTTGTACTACAATTAATGTACGATTCTATAAAGAGTTATTATTATTACTTATTTAGTTATTATTTACGCCGCCCGTATGTTAACTTTTTGCAATTTACAATTAAATGTTTTTTCAACAGTGGCCAGACAGAAACATTGAATCCTGACGGGTCGAAAAAAATTGTGTACCCCAACAAAGTGATCAGAAACATCAAACCCAACGGCACAGAGGAATATATTTATCCAGATGAAACAGTTGCTAAAACAGGGACAAATGGAATCAAACAGTTCTCGTTCCCGAACGGCCAGGCAGAATTTCACTTTGAGAACTTTAGCAAGCGAGTCTTCCCTGACGGAACCGTCAAGGTCATGTTCAGTGACGGATCGACCGAAACCAAATATCTCAGCGGACGAATCCGTACAAAAGATCCTTCTGGAAAACTTATTTATGATTCTGGAGAGCCTACAAAACCCGACTACTTGCGCGAGGTGCACAAGCCGAGTAACCGCCACTAAACTGCAAACATTGTTTACTCATTTAGGCACAACTTAATTTATATTGTTATTGTTTGCAAAATATTGTGAAAAATGTAATTGAAACCCATGACTTATTTTTATTGTTAATCCTGCCAGTTACATAATGCAAGCATTTAAATTTACAATGATGAAATCCAATTAATATTTTTATATGCGTCTATAAACTTTTATACACAAAACGAAACTGTACTGCCAACTTCAAAACTTCCCAAACTTTATAAACAAATGTACCAAAACTCATTTTATCATGAAAAGTGTAATTGTTAATCGCAAGTTTGATAATTGGATATAATTACAATTGGTATTAACTCCACTACAATGAATATTTATAATAAATAGTTAAATAGTGAATCTCGTTCATTATTGTATGCAAATATGTAGAATCAAGACTTTTTGAAACAAAGTATTTTGCTTCAATGTTCAAGCTAAAGTTTTCTGGCTAGAAAAATGCAAAAAGTCATACAAGTTGCAGACTTTGATATATTTGCAAGACTGAAGAAAACAGGACTCTGAAATAGTGTTGCTTGGCACTGAGATCGAAGGTTGCTATGTTGCTAATGTCCATCATTAAATATAGTTAAATTGGGGAGTTTCAAATTCTCAGCATCAGAAATGGATCCACAGTAGAGTTCAATGCAAGTTCAGCAACAGCATGATGTTAAAGGCACACACGCACGTTTCTTTTCAAGAATAGCATCTCGGTAGCATTTTTGCCAAAGTCCTGTAGTGAATACTAAGCGTTATCTGATTTTTTCAACAATTTTATTATTACTCGTTTCCCAAAAATATTTCTTAACTTCTCCCTGTATAGTGAAAGCATTGGCGTACATGTAGTCAATTAAGTCAGCCAATTACTACGTAAAGTTGGTGGGGAAAGGAAAAGGCGTCGTTACGACGTGGTAAAGAATAAGCTAATAACCTTTAACGTAATAATCTAACTTGCGCCGGCGGAAAGGAAATCACGACTATTTTAAATACAGATATTAAAGCTCGGTAAGGAGTCTTTCAATTTAATAGGGAAACGGAAATGCAATGCAATTTCTTTCGTGTGCATTCCAGCCACTCGAAGCTTTCTCAAAGGCGGACGGAGGGGGTAGCTGAGTAGGCTCGAGCCTACCCCAAATTTTTTGGCGTACACTAGATATTATGGGCAAAAATGACAAAAATGAACAAAAAACGGCTAAAAATTTCGCGCTGCGCGCAATTCTGTTAAATGTGTATATCTTAAGTCTATAAGTTACATAAAAACAGCAAAATTAAACGCACATCGTTGTAATTTGGAGGTAAAATAAGCCCCCCTATTGTAGAATTTGGCAAAAATGAACAAAAATTGCAAATTTTTTTTCGCGCTACGCGCGATTTTTTGCTGTTTTTGAACCGCATATTTTGAGCCTATCCCGATAATCCCGAAATATTTTCCTGCGTCCGCCCTTGAGCTTTCTTATGATGACCCAACCAAAAGTAGGTCTCTATTCCTAATAATAGTATACTATCATTAGCGTCCCAAGAAATTGTAATAAATGCTAAATATAGAACATAATTACATAATTACATTATATTCAAATTGAGTGACAGAAAGGGATAATGTGTATCATTCTAGGGGGTATCTCATTGACGCCCTATTTATCAGCCTGCATTTCAACTCATTGTATGTACCTCCCTAATATTTCAAATGAATAACTTATAAACACTTTAATGACATACAATTTATGAGTACAAATTCAGAATATTTGGTTCTATACATTATATTTATATGTACTAATGATACCACATAAAACTGGAAATTGACACAAAAATTATGCAATTGCTACCTTTGCGTTTGAGTAGGTTTATAAGTGGTACTATCTGTACATGTTATCAGTACCATAACAAATCCTACACATCAAGCGTTCGTCAAGTCTACAACTGAAGCTCTTAAACCTTTGTTTTACAAATAAAAGAATATCTAAGTTGTGTTTGATTTTGAATATTTTTGAATAACAAAATGTCTTCTATAAATCTCCAAAAGACGGTCCTAACACGTAAATTCGTACACAAAGTGCGAAATAAAGTGGTGCTCCGATCCATGTTTGGAAAGTACAGCAAAGTCATTGAAAGGATTTCTGACCGAATATGTCTGCCTTACAAATGGAATTCAGAGAGTTATAAATTTGAGGAAAAAAGATCAAAGTTCTCCAACATTACGTGGCTTGCAATTGTTATATTTTATGTGTTGTACACCGTAACAATTTGGGTGCGATTTTATTTGTCAGCTCGTTTGGAAGAAACACAAATATTTCCACTGTTGTTGCATTACTTCATAGCTACAAGCATCACCTTCGTTACTGTAATTCAAGTTAATAATTGTGTCCACAGGAAGGAAATGCTAAATTGTATAAATCACTTCATCACATTTTCTAGCTCATTTCATGGTAAGAGTATCGTTAAACATTTCTCATGAGTACATCATACATATTTCATTCATTTCAATTTCCAAAAATGAGACATTAAGTAGTTTTTTTTGTGTTTTCGTTTTGACATTAAATAAAATTATTAAACAATACTGATATGTAAGACAAAATGGTGACGCGACAATTCGCCCAACGATAATTCGTTAATTTTAATTAATAATAAATATAGTTATATTCAATATTTCCGTCAGTTTGTATTCAGGAGTTCCAGGTTCGGAAATATTCATGTATTCCCATTTCTGTAATTAAAACATTAACATTGTCGTTGGGCGAATTGTCGCATTGGGCGAATTGTCGTGGAATCAGACAAAATAATGAAATAGATTACATTCGTTTTTAGGTGGCGACGCTAGTGCCGAATCAGAAGGAAGGATGAAAAGAATTCTCCAAGGTTTCGTAATTATGGCAATATGCGAAATTCCTCTGACAGCAATTATTTTTCTTGAATTTCCAGAAAGCGATCAGTATTTTTACACTTTCCTGCCACTAAGCTTCAGACAACGAAACACTGTCACGGGTATTTTCTTTCTATTGGTATTCGCATTGCTAGAAACTGTTTTAATAAGCTGGCATTGGACGATATTTTTCTTTGCCATATTTTTTCATATTGGCTACCTGCACTGCTCCTGCACATACTTAAGAATTCTCAGGTAATTACCATAATATAGAGAATGCCCCTTATCAAGTTTTAATTATTTTAAATAATTGAAATTGAAAAAAACTGAGCTATTTACTATCAGTAGTAAGGTAGCGTAACCAAAACCACAATTTTATTTTATATTTTACAGGAAAAAGGTTTCAGTTCTCATGCCATTTGAATTTCTACGGGAGTACCGAATCCTTCAGATTTTACACAACCGTTATAATGAATGCTCATCGACCATTTTTATGCCACTACACAAAATGATTTGTATGAGTCTTGTGATTGGATGTAACTACGCTGTGGTCTATTGCATGTCTGATGACTCAATTAAATTTTGGATGTACTGTATATTTATTATTAGTTCTATTACAATTATGGGCTACCTAATTTTGTTTTGTACAATGACTGCCCGCGTGTTTTCACTTTCCCATGGTTTTAAAAATTACTATGTGTTTTCAAAAAGTATAAACACTAAGGAGGAAAGGGACGTTGCCAAAAAAATTTATCGATGCTGCGTACCAATTCAAATTACTGTTGGATCATTTTATGGTTTTCGCCGCTACACAATAGTAACTGTCCTCAGTGTAATTTTTATATGTACCAGTCGTCTGTGCATCGTTGGAATGGAAAATAATAGTAATTAAACACGCCAAGTTGTGTTGATTGGCATTTATTGACATGTAGTCATTTTTACGTGTATATTATGTAACTATGTATCGAATGCATTGATTCTACAGAGTTATAGGACTTATAGTATTCTTGGTTACTTATCTGTTGGAATGGTTAACTCTCCTTAATAGTTTTCAATAAAATACTAAGTGAGGAATAAAAAATACTTAATTGATATTTTAATGCATTATATTTTGCATCAATTCTAATTCGTTTACGCCTCTAATTATTATCCTTGTATTTTCTCGTAAAGGAAATGATATTTACTAATTCCGAAGTTTTTAAGGCAGACACTATTTTTAAAATTGTATTAATATAAATATAATTATCAAAATGGTACCAACAACATTGTCAATACACTTTATACTTGACAACTCATTGTTTATTAAATAAATAATACCGGTTTTTTGTATTCATTTAATAGTTTGTTGGAGTACCGTATTCTCTCTAATAGGTGCCCATAGGCGCTTAACCAAATTGGATGTTTTTGGAAGGGGCGCTTATTAGAGAGTGGGCGGCAATTAGAGTTAACACAGTAACTCTAATAGGCGCAAATTTGAAGTTTTAGGAGGGGGCGCTTATTAGAGAGTGGGCGACAATTAGAGAGAATACGATATTTGCTGATAACATTGATACCTCCACTTCGAATAGTATACGTTGAACAAGTAACCTTTAAGGAAGAAGGAAACAATTGCCATAATATGCCAGTATGGAAACTGTATTTTTCAAATATTACTATAGGAATTTAGTACAGAGATGTGCAATACAAGAAATCTGTAAAATTTGCATTGCTTTATTGTCATTTATTTTATGATTTGCATTTACGTGTTATTTTAACATCTAATAATCTAATTACATTGAAATACCCATCAACAAAAATTAAGAATATAATTATTATTAAATAGCATTTCAACTATAGCTTTTGTCTGGGCTGCTCTTTAAATGTGGGTGCAATACCCCATTAAGTGTGCTATGCAAAATTTAGTTTAACATCAGCTGATACATTTCGTTTTGTTCTGCTTAAGGCATATAATTTTAAAAATGACAATCATTACATTTACAAAACCTAATTTTTACCTTAAGGTTTACTATTTACATATTTAGCATTTTTTTTAAAATGCCCTTAATCATAGTGATCGCATAACATAATTAAAAGCATACACCGTACTATTTTATGTCTAGTAGTTGATATAGTGTGTACCAAGTAGGGAATGTCATTGAATGTCATTATGTCATATTTACTTAGAGAATATTAACGTTATGGTTTATAATATACGCATTCCAACATGAAATGCAATAAGGTCCACGTAGTCATAGGCAAATCGCAAAGTTCATCATTAACTAAACAATACCGATACGTTTTTATATTAAAATATCCTTTACCCAACCTTAATGCACAATGGCCTATAGTCGACACTAATAATTTAAATGGTCCCATAATCCCCATTCTTGCTTAATAATATGTTTGTATAATTTACTGTACCTCTGCTCTCCTCATATTGTCGTTGGATTTAGATTACATCTTGTTATATGTGGCCACAAGTCTAGCAAAAATTCTAGTTGGGCTGAAATATTCATGTTATGCGGTAGTAATTTTTGATATTTGCACATTTATCCTAAATAAGGCTGAATTACATAAATTGAATACTTACATGCAGACTACGTAAAGCTACAATTACAATCATTTCCCATTTACTGTGGGAGAGTAGATAAAATATGTAATTTTGATAATTGTAAAACAAATATTTTGCAAGTCGTTATACTTTGCAAGCCGGTTTCAAAAATAATAATTTTCGATTAGTGATGATAAACTAAATACGCTTGCATTCCTTCCCTAACGATGATTAACGATGTTTCATATGATTTAGGTAGGAATGTATAATATACAGCTATTATTCTAATTTATAAAGTAAGCAAAGTTAAGTGCATTAAACACATTATCTATATCTATTAGGCCCAGATTCCACAATATCAAATTAAGTAAATTATAAATATATAAGAAAAACATTATAGCTAAATCTCCCGAATAAATAGAGGTAAATAATTACACACGAATTAAAGTCTTTCAGCTACGCTAAGAAAATATCATATTTCCAAGAAGCCTATCTCTTTGCTATTTTAGTGTCTATCTACTTTTAAATCTTTCCTCTTTCCTATCTAAGCGAATGCAAAGGGCAATATCTTTCTAGAAGCAGCTCCAGAAGGTCATCGCAAGATAATTTAAAAATCATTGAAATATTAAAAATGGAGCTTAAGGAAATTTCACCAGTTATTACCAAAAAATATAAACTGAAAACACTGAAAGATAAAATAGTCACACGGTTCATTAAGTCAAAAAGTATTGTACACGATTTAAATTCATTTTGTTTAAAACGTATGGGCACTTCGGTAAATATATTGCACCTCTTGGGAGCATGTCCATTTAAATGGAATAAAACTTCAACACAGTTTGAGCTTTCAAATTCCAAAGGGCGTCAAAGGTTTCTGAAAGCGAGAATTTTGTTGCAAATCGTGCTGGCGATTTATGGGATATTCCAAATTAGGAAACTTTTACACGAAAAAGACAGCTCTCACGTCGAGATAGTCTTGGTATTAATATATTCATCTTCCCATATCGTCCTCTCTGTTGCCACGTACAATATGCTTGTAAAGGGGAAACAAATGGCTTGCTTCCTTAACCATCTTTACAAAAAAGGGAGAATATCCTCTGAAAACGCTAATGGTATTTTTGATACGCATTTTCTTAACAATATTATATTTTGAAGTATTAATACAAAAATAATTATTTTATATTTTATCATGAAAGAACGTCGAAAGGAAATATTCTACCACAAGTTGGAGATCTTTTTGACAGGATGGGTATTTTATTACATGATGGTATGCGCATTAATTTTCTGTTGGGGCAGCGCACTTTTGTTTCCCGGAAAACATTTCATTGCTGATTTTTTCTTTCCAAAACGCATGGAAAATATAATACCCTTCGCTATTCTGATAACTATGGAAATATCGTGTATTTTCCTTGGCGGCATGTCAGTAGTGCTCCTAATTCTCTACGTATCAGTATATGTGATCAGAAACTTTATCTGGCTACGAAATATAAGGTACTAATTCAAGTAAGATATTATAATAAAGAAAATACTATAGATAAATATGTAATTCACATAACTGTGTATTTTTGTTCATAGAGACGAAGCTTGCCACATTTCTTATAGGATTTTACTGTACAAAACTCTTCATGTTCTCAACATCCAATTTAATGAAAGCTGCACCAAAATTGTATTCCCATTCTTCACGACTATATATTCATTTCTGATAATTGTTGGGCTTTTTGGCTCATTTAGATTGCATCACTCACTGAGCATGTTTGAATTGTTAATATTTGGAATCATGGCTATTGTTAGTGAATTCATATTATGCGCATATTTGATGTGTGCTTCTATCTGCTGGAAAAACTCAAGCAGTATCATAGCTCTTATGAAGTCCATTAGTACTCCCAACGAAAAAATCACTAGGAAAAAGCTTGAAAGTTTGGCAGTATTTGGAATTCGTTATGGACCACTACGGGCTGTGAAAGCAAAGCATATATTTGATGCCCACGAAGTTATACTTTCATGTTTGGTCACCCTTCTCCTTCATCATAGAAAAATTTAAATGAAAAATATATAGTGCATACTAAACTATTCGTTATAAAATAAATTGCATGTTAGCTACATAAATTAGAAAACGAATTGTTATCAGTATCAAACTCTTTTCGATGCTTTAAAGCGAAGCGAGAAGTGATCATTAGTCATCACGAACTAAAATGTTCAGTCGACGAGGATATACTATTGGTATGTGTAAAATGTATAAAATAGAGTGTAGGGAATATCTGTGCCAAACCTCATTTTCATATGGGAAGGAGGTATACCCATAGTGGTTGTGGCTTGTCTGTCCGCTCCGGTCAATACTCTATTTAATTATCCCCTAGATATAAAAATAGCACCGCCTAAACCTTTATATTATTAAAACTGAAAGCAGAAACGTAGTAATCAATACTCTGACTGAATATCCCTCTTAATCTGTGTACACAATTTTCAACCTGCATACTCCTTTCTGAATTGAGAAAGTAATTAGAAGAAAATAATTTTGAATTTGAAATATTCTGTCAATAGGTAAAGTCCCTGACAATATGTACGTACACATTGTAAATTTATAAAATAATATCTAAAATCTCTCATTAAAACTCCACTTCCTAATATACTTAGAAACAATTTTTAATGTCCGTCTCTTCTTTATTTATTTTACTGTTATTTAGATACACCTTACTTTGGACTTGAACAAGAACAATATTGTTGTCGATACACCAAGGAAAAAAGTAAGAGCGGGATTTCCAAGATCTCGCCCAATGGAAAAAGTGCACGCGAATTAGGAAGCTTAG
>JAQFYC010005649.1:0-13909 GCA_034694165.1 Tomocerus mixtus
TGTGACCCATTTTTGTCTAACTTGTACTGGTGACCCGTTCTCCTATCCGTGCTACCCATCGAGTCCCCCTTAAGTATTTAATTGGGATTACTTGTCTACTTATTGCCCAATAGGATTATCACAAACTACCACAGCATATTATAGAGAAATCTACCTAGCCGCATTTAAGTCTGAAATTATATGTCTTATATATCTATGATTGCAACAAATAATAGTTTCTTCAAAGATATATTTTCCTTTAGGTGATAACCATACTATAGTACATTAAATAAAATTAGCACAATTCTTCATTCATACTGATCTAATTGGTCATGAAGTTAAATTATGCAGTTTATAAATCATGAACAGATGCTAAATTCTTGCTTCAGATAGGTATCCACTTATCAATTACAAGCTGAAAACATTATTAGTTAGTTCATTATTTAACAGATACTACTTTAATTTGGATTCCTATGTCTATCTGGGCTATCTCATTTTATCGGGCATACCATTAGCAAAAGTCTTCTTACTTGTACGTAAATTGATAGCTAACTGAAAATTCCTCGTGGATATGTTTAAGGAGGTAAGTACATTCAACTAACCATATAGATACAATTAGTATAATAATTATGTTGCTGACTGCACATGGCAATAAATAAATGCATACTTGCTAATAAGCCCGTCAAAATGCGAAACGCATTCCAGTCCACAGAGATTAAGAATTGAAATAGGGATTCTTTTCATGCAGAGCAGCAGATATGCAAAATCCAATTACTAACTGTAACTATATACATACATACACTATCTAAGCATAAGTAAATTCAATGACAACAAATGAAAATATTTTTCTGCTAACGAAAAACAATGCATTTATTTAACAAAATGGATTACAAAGAGTGCAACGGACTCTGGCAAGACCATGAGTTAAAGAAAATTAATTAGAGTCAAAGATTCTGAATGCTTCTTTCTCTCGAGCAAATTGTTTATTTTTATGCAAGTCTTTTTAAAACACTGTAGTTCTATTAAACATTGCCATTCCTAAAAGTGACCTTGTGCACATGACATTAATAATATTTTTACCATAATATTTTTACGCATGGATCTAAATATAGTACATCTTTGCTTCGGAAAATCATAAATCAAATGCACCCTTAATCTTCATTTATATACAAATGTAAACAATATCTTCAAAAATAGATACCTAATCAGATAACAAATATTTTAAGTGCATAATCTTGTGATTACTACTGTGTTGCGTCTCCTTGAGATTTATACATTACATTACAAGTATCATAGTGGAGCAACATCAGTAGCCTTCGTTAAAAATAAAGCCCCTTCAAAGCAAGTTATTCAATTACTAAACAATTCTTCATTTCTTTCAACTATCTAAACAACCCTTTGACAAGTGTACATAGAAAAGCACTTAACGTCTTAACGTGCTTGTAACAGATATACATAATAATTTTGACTTTGTTAGGGATTCTTCAGGTAGATCTACATAATCTAAAGGCAGTACATAAGAAACAATTTCATCGCATGTGTCCCTACGTACAGGTAGAATTATAATTAATCAATTTGTTTGCATCTTCTATTTATAAACATAATTACATAGGCAGGTATTAGGTATCTATTCTGTTTTAATCTTTCTCCATTTCAATTTGTAAAGTTCCCTGAATAAAAAATGCACTGTACATGTATGTACATCTGTGGATACTTTCACAGTTAGATTAGGTGAGGTAATAATTTGTAAATATTACGTAAGCTTATGCATTGCGTACTTTTCCTTATATGTACGTGTTTTATATTTATAGTGTTTATACATGGTGGGGATATCCTGGAAATTAAATTTACCTGTTTAATCCAGTCAAGCAATTTACATAATATACAGTACACATTAGCTAGAGAGTTTATTATAAGGATAATAATATAAGTTTACCTCGAATGAAAATCAGGAAAGAAGATTAAAATAAATAAATTATAGCTTTTTGTAATGTTGCGTGCCCAATTTCATGTCTTCGTATTTCTTATTTACAATCCTAATTCCCACCTGCCCTTTTCAATTTTATTTTTGAAGATTTATTTTATAAATTAAATGGATGAGTAAGTAGTAGGTAAGTAAGTAGGCACAACTAGACTACAATATAAACCATGTTTATAGTGTCGTAAGTGTAAGTCGTAGCTTACGGTGCTACTAAATACATACCAGATAATAAAAGCTACGTTTATGTAGCGTAAGGTATAATATTAATAAAATATCACGATTGCTTACTGCTTGAGAGTTAGATGAAATATATGAGTTGCCTTCGGGTGTGGATAGTTCTTGGCTCGAGTTTAAGAAGGGACTCTTACATAACACACATATAAACGCATAAATGGATGTGTAGTCTAGGTCATTGCTTTATACAATAATAATTATATACCAACTCACGTTAGGAAAGGAACCTAATAAAAGTCCTTAAGAAATACCTTCACCCTTATGTAGGTTAGTATAGTAAGGATGAGTAAGTATATACTAAACAATAGAAGTTTAACGTTCAACATTCATCGTCCCTAATCTAGCACACCACAAATAATGTTACAATATTGTATAATACGGGTTATTCCTTCTAAGGTATGTAGAAGATGAAAGATAAATATTATACCAATTTCACTTAGGTAGGTAATACCGTACATTTAGGTAAGAATTCTCTATATAACTTCTTAATATTGTGTAATTACATCTGTGAAGTACTTTTGTATAATGTGCTTACCATATTTTGTGCATAATCTAAAATTGTATGTAGATGAACTGAATCCCCATAAGAAAAGAGATGTAAATTCACCCTGCTATGCTTGAACTGAAACTAGTACACATTTACTTACACATCTCAACAGCTAGTGTTATCCTTTTAAATACAAAAGTATAAGAAAACTTCTGCAGATGCAGGCTACAAATGCTACACACTAAAATACGGGGCTTCGCAATATTATTTCGACTGAGTTTTCGAATAATCTTATAATGACGTAGATTCATAAAGATAAATGTATCTTTGTGAAGATCTTTCTTCGATAAAAGGAACTGGATACGATTGATTCCATTGTTCGGTTGAAAATTGCAAATGTTTATTCGATCTTTCAATTTTTGTGAAAGTGAAAATATTGCTAACTTTGTAATTTTTTCAGTGTACCTGGCATTTAAGTCAATTTTAGATGAAATTGTTGTTGTATTCACTACACATGAGGTTTTATACAAAAGGTACACATGTAAAATGTAATCAAATGAGTTGCATTGCCCTGTACACTAAATACTGTGTAACACTTTCATTTCATACTGTATAAGACTTAAAAACAAAGTTCTGGCCCAGTTCCAGCATTCAACCATATGATATTGCATCCCTTGGGAGATTCATAATGAGATCCGACATCCAGCTCCAACTCCAACACAAAGCCGCGTCGAACTCTAACCATCATCTCACAGTCTGAGTCTCAGTTTGGTTCACTCACAGCCAGAAGATCTTCAATAAGCATTTCTGTTCACATACGTTACGTTTGCAGAGGAAACCTTATACAAAAAATAAGTACACAGATGATAGTAAAGCAGTATGTATAGTATATGGATGATGCAACTTGCCTTTAGGGTGCAGACAAATAAATCCTCAAGTGCCTCTTTACATTATATTACAATCTAATGCAATGGGATTATAAAATTCGGTACCAGAAAAGACGTTTCGAGAAAAATCTCTAATGTTGGTAACAAAATATTACTTCAATGTTCCTTAATAAGCTTTTATGTGTAGCTTTATATTTAGAAACTGGAACCATTCAGATATAACCAGGAAGATATAATATAATCCGTTTTATATGACTGGACTGAACTCTGGACAAATAAAAAGATGTATTATGATATGCAGAGCTAATCGCCCCTTCACGCAAGATACACAAGAAATCTGAACATGAATTAGATGTTTACATAAAAAAGGGCATTCAATTTCATGTGTAGCCAGTCAGACCAAGTTCAATTCACGCAAGAGATCTTTCTATTTTGCTTATATTAGTATAATAATTTTTTATGTATTTCAAAAATTATATTTAGATTCCTTATATAGAACACAGGCAGTAGATTTTATTTTTAGTATTACATGCACAAAGGCACAAAATAACATCCAATCCAATTGATTTGGTAATGCATAAAATGCACGGGTCATTTCAATTTTAACGTATTTGAAAATTATGTACATGTTTAATTCTACGATTTTGTATAAAAGCTTCCTTAGCTGAATTGAGCTAACAACTAAGGATATCGTTAGATCTGACTGTAATGGATTTCCTTCGAAATAATAATGTTTAGAATGCATTGATGTAAAATTTGTTAAAGTAATAATGTCACAGTTATATCTACAAAGATTCGTAGATACTTGGTATATTCTATGGAGAAGGAATAGAAGACCCTGAGTTGCAGGATTAGTTAGTATACACTAACTGGATGTATTCTTTGGTTAAGGTCGATGTGAAAAGGGTTAAGAGAGATCCCTGGACGTTTATGCTTACAAAGTAATATTTTTATACTGCATACATTATTAGTTCTCTTTATTGAACCACTGCGGGTACATTGCTCTGGAAAATACAGATACAAGCAATTTTTGTATTATGGACGTATTATTATGTAACTCACATACACACAGATTTTCTTTGATCCTTTTCTGTGGTGAAGTTTTGAAGTATAAGAAAATAAGAAGAACCTTACTTAGTAGATGTGTATATGCAAGATATACTATATATTTATATAGACATTGTATAAAAGAGTAGGTACTTAAGTAATATTAAAGAAGAGGGTCGACAAGTTGTAATATGAAATAAGTGGTCTTCACGGAGAGCGGTTGGCTGAGGGCAGGAGCACTAAAATAAAACAGTTTTCCATTGAGGAGCAAAGGGAGCCCTTAAAATCCCTCATTACCTCACTTTTCACGTAATGATCTGTATACAGCCAGTAATTTTCTGTCTTTACACTATTCTTTTCTTAGCACTTGCCAAGCCAAGTTTAAGTAACCTATAGGTAAGTACTTATGTAGCAATCGAATATCCGATATGTAGCTTATCATTTAAACTTTAGCCAAGTCACTCGACGAAACCGAACCGAAGCAAAAGCATAATGAAACATATAAACTTGTGGTTTTCCACGGAACAACTTAGCTTATATAACTTCGTAATCTAGCTATTCACATATTATAGTGTGCATCATCTTTATATAATATTTATTTGCCTATATATAAAATTTATTTAAGTACTATGTAAGTAAAAGGTATATATCTTTAGACTTAACATTAGTAAATACTAATAGTAAGTAAGTAATAAGTCCAAATATCTTATATTTTATAATGATTGGGTACATAGATATATTATAGAATAGAATATCTTTACCTAGCTCACCTGGTTTGCGACAGTTATATACAGCAGACAAGATTACCTTTACAGCCTTACATCTGGGAGCACATAAAATATTTTGCCCTTTTTGTTTTTATTTTCGTTCTTTTGGTGTTTGGTTGGGCATGCTTCCATGTGTATGTAGTAGAGTTTGTAGAGTATAGTAGTTATCTCTTCAGATAGCTTTGCACTAATATATGGGGGGTAAAAACGGTATTACACAAAATATTTCTCTTCAAATATAAATAACTGCTATATCAATGAATATATTCATCTTAGGCCAAACTCACAACAACAATTTGCAATTAATATTCATTAATTACATGGGTATTATATGAAAAATCGCAGAATGTGAACAGCCTTGTTGATGAATTTGCCTAGACAATTTCAACCAAATGAATGATCTAGGTACCTTAAGTACTTAAGTGTAGCATTTATTATTGGGAATATTATAATTTTATGAATAGGTAATATCTTCGTACAGGTGAGTAAAGCAAAAGATGTATTGTGCCCTTATTATATGTATGTATACAAAATAAGGTACCTTTTTTTACTATAATACATAGTCGTTGCCCCCAAATAACATTGTAGCAGGTTGGTAAATAGATTGAGGATGCAGTACGTACATATACCCCATCCTCATCTGTTCAAAAAGTGTAACATAATATATTATGATGTTTTCCAAGAGAAGAGACGAAAGCAGAGCTTTGTTTTGTATTCTTGTGTTGTGTTATGTTATGTTAGAATGGTAAATATGTATGGTTTGCCATAGTAGGGTGGTTGGATGCTTTTCTTTTTCCCTGGTAATCTTCTGTTTTGTCTTGTTCCTTGTCTCCGGCAAGAGTTTGTCATAGTTTTTAGTGTTCCAAGGAAGGATAAAGGAAGACATTACATAGTTAACTACCTTCGACTTCGACTACGGCATAACACAACAGAGAAGTGAAACTCGACCAAAAAGAGTAGAAATGCTACACAAAACAAAGCTATATCCTTTTCTTTTCTGTTGAAATAGGTAAACTAAAACATTTTCTTTCAAATTATTGTATGATGAGAATACAATAAGAGTAATAGTACGCAGTGGGATTAGGTTAGGCGCATCTCTTTTCTGCTGGTATGTTACAGAAAACAAAAATATAACAAAATATGTAGCATATATACCTGCATGCAATATCCTTTCGTCTGTAGGTAAACATGTTACAGACAGATATAAATAGTAAAGCAAGAAGAAGAGTACACAAGTGCATTCTTACATCGATATTCTTCCGTAAACTGTACATAAAGCGTTTGGAGTTTGGAGTTTTAAACATTTCCTTCCCCTGCAAAATGTACCTACCAATCTAAACCTTAAAGCTTTTGCTAACATAAATATTATATTATGTAACAATTTATAGAACAGTTTAAAACATGTATGACTAACCTAAGTTATTGTAGAAAGGTATTACTTATTATGCAAGGGGTCTGTCTTCTGATCTAGTTATTTAATTCAGTTCAGTAGTTTATATAATGCAAAAATTTGACAATAATTACTCGAAAACTGGGAATACAACTTTAAACAGACTTCAGTTTTGCACTTAAATAATAATTAATGATATATACGCAAAAATAGAAGCAGAATTCGCAACTTTTTATGTAATGTAGTCTGTCAAATGCACGCGTTCTACGGTGATTCACGATAAGCCATCTTGGAAGAGACAAAGAAATAACAAAGAATTTGAATGCCACGTTTATTATTGGTGCATTTTGATCAAAGACAAAGATACGAAGATTTCCATTTGCTTTCGCATTATTGGAAAATCCCGCTTTAGATTGAATTGATTTCCTGTTGTCCCATGCAATAATTGGCATTGGCAAGGGTTGATTTACAGAATTTTGCACTTACAAGTGGATAACCAAAGGAATTTTCCCTTGCTGTCCGTCTCCGTCACTACTAAAGTCAGTTGCGTTCAACACTAGGAGTTGGACGTATTATTTTTCGGTTTCTCTTTCAACAAGATTCTGTCCATCCTTTAAATTTTCTCCACATCCAGTTTCAAATTCACTGAAAACCTTATTAAGTAGCGGAAGCTACTTTATACGATCACGTTGCCTGGGCGTCTGTCTGTCTGTCTGTCTGTCCGTCCGTCTGTAAACACGATAACTTTTGAACGGATTAAGATAAACCGTTCCAACTCAGTATACGTCCTCTGTGGGACGAGAGGACGGCACCCTGCTATTATGGGGTCAATCGGTCAACGGGTCACTGAGTTAGGTCAATTTGAAGTATACATGGATGATAGGGAAATCCATGAAATTTGACCAAGTATTTTCCCCTACAAAATTTTTTTGAAGGTTTTGAGTTAAGACCGGATTTACACCGATCTCAACATTCTGAACATACTCAGGTATCCAACCCCTATTTGGCAACATTAAATATGATAAAATTATTAAAGAATGCATAACACTTAAAAGTTTTCTTTTTGCTGCAAAAATATTGTTTAATTTCAAAATTAACTATGATTACTTAATGTAGTTAGATAACAGTCAAATACTTCCACTGATTGACTGATTGTTGTATATCAGTGGAAGATTTATAGTGTTGAAATCAATGTAGTTGCGGTGCACTGTAATTATGTCATGTCATCGGCCGTGTATTAAATAAAAAATACCGTACGCAGTGTGTGCATATGTTAGCCCCCCATATTTATTATCAATTTACTAAAAATTTACATCGCATTTCATTTTTACTTTTGCTTACTTATCTATAGAAGTTATATATTTCCCTCATATATATGTAGAAAGTATTAGAATTGACTATCTTTCAAGGCATCTCTTCGTCTATCGTCTGATTCTTGTCATTGTTACAGAAATGAACTCAACCAGAAAAAGTAAACAAGATAATAAATGTCAGACAGAAAAATTCATTCCAGTTAGTATCTTACTTTTACTTAACACGTAGTGTGTTGTACATACGTACTACGTGTTTAACCTAAGCGTACAATACAATTGCGTATTACGGCATGTGGTTAGAAGAAGTATAAGATATTTCAGTTTCCGGTAGCCCAATTACGATGCTTTGTTATTGTATATTACTTTTCCAGGTACCTTTACCCTTACTTTACTAATTAGAAGTTCTACATTAATTGCTCATTGCGGAAAATATATATTTATCTAATTATAACACTACTGTCTCCGTAGTAAGTACGCATATTCATTTTACACCACGTACGTGTAAAAGACAATAAAATCTACAATGATACAATGCCAATGATGATCTCCCATTTCATTCTTTTTAATTAGTCGGAATCCCTAGTATTAGGTTATGGCTATTTCATATTTTGCTGTATGTTGGATAATTCTTCCTGAATTTATGATATTTAGGTCGAAAGTTATGAAGTAAAGGAAAAATTGATGTATCCATATTTTGTATCGTTTTTAATATCCTAAAGTTCGATTTATTTTCACTCTTGAATTAAATACCCCCTTTTTAGTAGTATAGGGAGTGCATAATATTGCAGATAAAATGTGCAAGACCTAAACTGAAATTCTTCTACTTCTATTATGTAGAACTGCCTGAGAGATAGAGGAAGGAAAGTTGTACATCTCTATTTAATTCCTCTAGGGATGTTAACTTTAGTAAAATGTGTGTTCAGAAGTTGGAGAGATGGTTGATAGTACTATAGTATAAATATACCTTTAATACATATGTATATCTGTGGTTAGTAGAAAAGTCAGAACGGTACTCAGACATAATTTGTTCATCCATGCAGCAGATCTGTTTTATCTTTAGACACTCTGCAATGTATGTATGTAAGTAGTTGTACATATATAAGTAGTAAGGTTGAAGGCAAGTATGTACATCTTTTCATTTCATTGCTGATCTGATGTTATGTAATGTAATATAATGAAATGTACATAGTTATCCGCAGAAATCGCTTCATCATGATCATCATCACAAAGTGATATTAAGGCTAGCCAAGCCACTACATCACACTACAGCTACAGGGCGATTTCCTTCCTCTAAAGATAAATAGCACTACGCAGATGGAAGCTTTTTGCTACTTTTTAGCTGCACATGTACTGTATACATCAACGGCACATAAATCTCGTAGGCGAATTGTGCGACAGAATATGGCCAGGGATTAATTTTGTCATTTTTTGTTTCTCCAGAATGTTTCTCCCGAAATATTTTCAGTTTTAATGACATATTGAGCGGGAGACAGATACATTGAGGCAACTTGTCATCTGGGTAATATGTATGTATGGTAAATCATGGACACGGACAATATATATCATTATACGAAAAAAGTTATGAAATAATGTGAAGCTTTTACAGCAGAGATTCGGATGCGGAGCATTGTATGTAACAGATTAAGAAAGTAAAAACACTACTTGACCCTTTTAGTTGTATGGACCTATTTGACTGAAGGTATATTTTGACGTTTACATATATCCATAGTAGAAAGTGAAGATGATTTTGTGTTATTAATAGGTTTTCCTGAGAATGACTTGACTAGTACTTCGTCGACCTTGACGTGACTGACTGACGGCAAAAAGAGAACCTTTTAGAGTACAGTTAGAATTTTAGTAACTCTAATAAAATAAAATACTTTGCTACATAAATACTAGAGATAAGTTATAATATGGAACGAATGTTTGCTTTTAGATATTTTAATAGAGTTTTTCCTCGTTCACTTGTATTGAGGATAAGTTTTATCTTCTTTCGTCTTTAGTAGAGCACTAAGAATCATAGAATCATGACAATATTGCATTTTTATGCCAATAACTTAAAAGCAAGTTGTTGAAAAGTAGTTTTACTTTCTTGACTTGTTCAATGGTCTCTTGGCGGAGGTCTGTCGGTGAATTATAAGATTTTAGATGATATGTACAGATACTTTGTATATAGTTACTTAATCGTTAGTACTTCACAATCATAGTTACTTATCAAGGTTTAACATTCAAAGGCAAGGAAAAAGAAGCCAAGCCAAGTTAAGTTAAGTTAACAGAGTTTAACTGCAGGAGGAAAAACAACTGCTACACATAAACTACTAAATACATGTTCTGACAAACCATTTCGTACGATGATAGGAGAGCAAGAGCAACTCTTTTAGTATAATATAAAACGAAACTCACTTTAAGTATAAAGGAACACCGAGACTAGTTTGTAGATACAAAAACACATTTAGATCTTGCTGGATAGCATTACCATCCCCTTCCTTTATTTGCTTTCAGTCCGTTCTTATTGTACTTACTCTAAATGAATTACTTATTTTGGGAAGGGACATTAAAATATACTACAGTATAGGGCCTAAACTTAACTACATCTCTCTGGATGTTAGTTATGTGAACGCCCACTAATTTTGGGGGCCCATTTTATAAAATGACATACATTTTCGGAAAATTTAATCTGCAAAATGTGTCTCCATATTTGCTTCAATATTTCCAGCTATATACGGCACCTTGGAACTTGGAACATACCAAAAGTTTTGTCCTGGATTCAGTGTGTCTATAGTTTTTCGTCCTACAACTCAAAACTATGTGACCAATGGCCCCAATTGGAAACCAGGGCACTAGTACCCATACACAATTCAACGACACAATAATACAGGAATACGTGTTCAAAAGGACGAGAAGGGAGATGAAGTCCTTATGGCAAATTAAGACTGAGGATTAGATAAATGAACTTTACTATTTTATTTATAGCGTATTTACACTATTAACTTACGTAATAATATAAAGAATGGCCAAAGTCATAGACGACAGATACAACACAATAGAATTTTTATCAGTTTTACTTTCTCGGGTTAAATTCGGTTCTTGACTTCTTGACTCTTGTTTTGTTACGCTCTACTGCGTATTACTTACATATTTCTATTCCTATTTCTGTGCTCCAGTCGCTGTCTGACAGACTGTCTGCATTCATTTCAAATGTTTTATGTCGACTTATCCATTCAGCTGTTGACTGCAAACAAAATATTATGCATAAGGGAAGCCAACTGTAGTATAGGTACCTAGCAGAAGTATACAGCACAAAAATTCGGTTTGAAAACTAAAGTTCCACAGTACAACGTGAATGGATGCGGATAAATGATCTTTTACTTGGATCAGAACACAACAGAAGGAAAGGGACAATTGCAAAGTAAAGTAGCTTTAGCGTGAGATATGTTTACATATTTTTGGCAGTGCAGTTGCAGTGGAAAACAGAACATCTTTTCTTTAGAGATTCACTTAGATATACATAATGTATGAACATACTTGTATGTATGAAAAGTAAAGTTTTCTGCATATTATTTTCAAGTAACCTACACTAATGCATCTTTCGCTATAAATAAAGATACACAAAGAATAAGTCTCCACATATCTCAACTGCAGCTTAAGTTAATGCACTTTAAGTTTAAATTATAAATAAAGAATAAGTCCCCTGAGATTCTCTGAATAAATAGTTATATAAACTTATCATTGTAATCTACGATTTTTCTACATATTGCAAAATATTCTTGAGAATTTTACTGAATAGCTGTACTGTAATTTAGATTTGTGATAATGTGCTCAAAATGCCAAGGTTTATTTGTGTTAGGGTGGCTTTGTCAAGATAAAAGTAGTTAAAGTTAACCTATTGCAAAATAGTACAATAATCTCATCAACAACTTTTTGCATTACGTGATTTTCCACACGAGAATGTGATATTATCCAATGGTACATAAATGTATACCTTTCTACCTCAACTTCACAAGCAATGGGATTGAAAATTGAATTCATCTATGTACTATGTACATAGTAACACGCATTAGTGTTCATAATAAACCCAATGAGTCGTTAAAAGGGGTAATTCTAAGCTATTCTTTGTATTCTGTGTGTTGATATTTTATAGCTTTAAGTACACAGAGATGGTAAATAGTTTATATAATAAATTATTATGTGAATTTGTATTTGGTCTTTGGTCCTTATGTATTTGGGCAGCAGGAGTTGTATTGTATAAGTATCTGGGTCTGACATGACGATGAGAAAGAAACAAATGGAATAACAAGACCAAGAGCTCACCTCTCTCACTTTTACATACAAAATGTACATACATGCAATCTAATGTACTTACTTCGTCAGCTCTTTATAATAATAAGGAAACCAAAAAGTTGTATTTGTATTTTGTGTTTATATCATATACGTATCCCTATACTATACACAGAAAACAGTGAGTGAATACGTTAGCTACCTAAATACTTCTTTAACTAAGATTTTACACATACATATGTATTATGTAGTAGTAAGTAAGTAGTTAAGGTATCAGTCCTCGTGTAATTTAGTATTCTCTATACGTACGTAGTCACTTTACTATTTTATACGTACCTAAGTAGAGATACTGAGAAGAAAGATGTACTTACTAAACTAAGCTGAGCTGAACGTACGTAATATAACAAAACATAACATATAACATAACGATAACAACATAAGAAGAAGAGAAGACGAGAGAATGGAAACCCCCTTGAGTGTGAGACCATAACATAACAAGAGATTGGAGCCGAGACCAAAACCAGGCTACAGAAACGGCTACACGTACATTAAACATCGTGTGTTCTCTGTGTATATCGCATGTGTATAATGTATATAGTTTAATGGTAACTCTGTACTGTATAAGTTTTTCAACCGTGAGGAATAGCTTTACACACAGACACAGGGTAAAGTTGTGTGAATTTACCTAATATGCCATAGAAAATCCTTCAAGCCCTTTCATTCTAGCGCCTAGCACATCGGTAAATGTTGAAATTAGTAATTGATGAAGATTCATTGAATAATTTCTTATTTTTGATTTAAGGGGGCTCTACTTATACCCGCTTAGCAATCCATTTTTTAAAATTATTGTTAATTCCTCGCAGTAATTTCTAGCCAATGAATTCAAGAATCCGTTGAGGCTCACCACTTCAAAATCCATTGAACCGTCCAGAACTAGATCCACATATTCTAAACTGTCTAACACATGGGATGTTTTATGACGACGTTTTATGTCGCATTGGGTTTCTGTAAGCCTTAAATGGCTTCTTAAATTTGTTAAAATATTATAATGTGATGTACCTGCCTGTTATGATCTTTTTAAAAATATAGCCAAGCTCCATCTCAGGTATTACTTGTGGTATTTGTGTGTGCACATTTTTATTTTAAAAGCTAAGACTTTTTGCTAAATGAATACGATGCAGTCTTTTTACAGAATTTTATGTTTTTCGCAAAAATGGAGGTCGCCAATATAAGGGATTGATTTATCATTACATCCCAGATTATTTCTTTTCGATATAAAGATTATTATATTGTATGTTCGTTAAGCACTCAGATGTGCTAGAATATTACTTAACTCTGATGATGTATTAAAGGCTCATACTTTTTCTGGTGTGTTTGACATAGCATATTTATTGAGCTTTGTTCGAAGATTTTTGTGTGTTAGGCGATAGAGTATTGTATTCAGATAGCGCTTGAAGGATATTCCACCGTTTGAATATAGCTGGACCAGACCAGGCCGAGACCAAGACGAAGACCATCCAAAAGAAACCAAGGCAGTTGTGTTTGT
>JAQFYC010005650.1:0-13907 GCA_034694165.1 Tomocerus mixtus
GTTTTGACCCAAAAACTGAAATTACCGTTTGTGCCTAGGCATTACCGGTAATGCCTTATTACCGATTTTACCGGTAACATATGCATTTTGAAACGACTAATTTTATTTTCAGGTTTTGCCTTCTCCGAAGGAAAACTCTGGATAGCACAGCGTCGCTCCTTTTTTCATGGTTTAAAGAATCTTGGATTTAGGTCCAAGAGCTTAAATGACGTGTTTCAACGTGAAATTCTAGAGATGTTGAGCGAAATGAGAGGACAAAAAGGAAATCGTATTTGTACGATGGATTTTATTGTTCCTTTTGTCATGAACCCTCTATATTCGATGATGACAGGCATTCGATACAAGAAAGATAATCCAGAATTCCTTCAATTACGCAAATCGGTGAAATAGTAATTAAATGCATATCTTATAAGATTAAAAATATGTAGACATTTTAGAAATATGTATGCGTATGTCAATTAAACTATTTAAAATGTATTTTGCTTTTTAACCACAAATTTACAGTGTTTCTGAAGAAAGTAGTGTATTTTTCCTTGCTTTCCTATTTCCGTGGTTCACCAAATATTTTCCGAAACAGTCTGGCTACAGTGAGTATTTGCAAAATATGTCTACCATTCGGGGTATTATCACAAAAGAAGTTGTCGAACACAAGCGTACTTTTCGACCAGATACTACTCGAGATTTAATAGATTTCTATTTGAAAGATATATTGGAAACACCTTCAAGTAAAGTACAAGGTTAGTTATACAAAATCAATAGCTATAATATGCACAGATAAAAACTTTTGAATGCGTTTCAATCTAAGTTGCTCTATTACGGGTTTTAGTTTGTGTGTTCGACTACCATTAAATATTTTCAATAATGTACATTAAATATCTTACTTTTTTCAGAAGCACGTATGCTGCATAATATAACGGATGTGACATTGGAGATTGTTGAGACAGTTCCCATGGCTCTATCGTGGATAATGCTAGTATTAGCCATTAATCCTGAAAGCCAACATAAATTATTTAATGAAATATCGTCAGTAGTTGGAATGGACACTCTTCCATCACTGGATGATAAAAACAGGTATTTAACATTAACTTTTAGTTTTGGCCCCCATTTAAATTAAAAGAGTGAAGAAAAAAATGAAATAGTTCTAGTTGTAAACAGTACTCAGAGTTACTATTGGAAATTAAAATACTAATACATTGCTAATTTATGTTTTAAAAGTTTGCCGTACACAAATGCTGTTTTGTTGGAAGCTTTGCGTCTCACACGCTTCGTTAACCCAGTTTTTCGGAACAGCGTGGAAGATTTCGAATTTCATGGCTACCACATTGAGAAAGGAACAACAGTTATTGTAAATTATGGTGAGCTACTTTCTGATCCAGAAGTATGGGGAGATCCCGAAGTGTTCCGACCAGAACGGTTCCTCAGTGAGGATGGCAAATCTATCATTCGTCAAGAGGCTTACCTCATGTTTTCTATTGGAAAGCGATCATGTCCTGGAGAGCATTTTGCAAAAGATCTACTTTTCCTTTACACGGCCAGCCTTATTCAGAAATTCAAGATTACATTTGACGAACAAAGTCCCCCTCCAACAACCGAAGGCTTAGTGGGCATGTTCATTATGTATCCCAAGCCACACAAATTAATATTTTTAGAAAGACCTGGGATGTAGCTACAATTACATTAAATAAATTAGCCATTTTCAGTCAGGCCCCATTATCTCTGGGTTGAACAAAACATTTGATAAAACCACTTATAATCTTTCGAATTAGTACTATATTTATAATAACTACTAAGAAAAACATTTGGAAAAGGCAATTTGATGATGTAATGAATTCTTTGCATTATTTTCAAATTATTTTCTTAATGTTCCCTGTATTAATTTTTATAGGCAAATTATATTTTCCCCGGAACGGATGTAGTAGATGTAGTATCTACATTGTGGGTATAGATATTTTATTTACGACTCACTTGAATAAATTAAAATGTATTTTAATTCAATTATACTAAGTTCGCTTCTTGCAAAATCATATAAATACGCTCAAGATTTGCAAAAATCGAGTCCAAAAAGTCCAAAAGATAACATTACAGGAGTTATCAAATAGGAAAACTCCGGTGACAACCATTGGTGGAACCCGGACAAAAAACCATCAAGCGCAGCTATCAGCGGTGCCTGCGACGACTGGAAAAAAGCGACACTACCAAAAAGAAATATTTAAATGACCCTAACTGCGTAGATCCTATTTGTGTATACTGACAAGACGACGTTGACAAGTGTTCGGAAAAGTATTGGTACTATGACCCAATGGTTCACGCTATCGGGCAACGTGACGACCTCACGTGTGGTGGTACAACGTTTGGGACCAATCCACAGAGACGTGCAGAGGACGTAGCATTGTCACAGGATGTAAGTTACACTTGTTTGTAATTGATGATTAAAAATAGGATGGCTTTTACATAGTTACCATACATATCACATATTCATTGTTTTTTATCTGAATACTGCATAATATATATAATTTTAACTCCTGTGAAGTTAGAGGTACTAGATTTCCATGTACAACTATTTTAAATAAATCCCCAGATGCATAATAACGGTAGTAGCACACAAATTATTACTTAAGATAAAAGATCGAAAGAAATTGAAATTTTTCGGATATATTATTACAATTAGAAACAATTAAAATATGATGGCGGTTGCATTTATTTATTTTAGTTACTTTTCAAGAAAGCTAAAATAATTCAAAATTTGGCAAATTTAAATGAAAAGTGAAATTAATTTGACATGACAAAGCAGACATGCTTTATATTTTAATTATTCATCTATTGCAATGCATTTTACACATTTCAATCGCACTATTTTGTTTATATGGCTTATTCACACAATGGTATGTATTTGCTAATATGCTGGGTTCTGAATAACCTTGTATGATTTCAAAGGGCGTATTTTAGTAAACTATTATGCAAAAATTATTCTACTCTTGCCTGGTTTTTGCGAATAGATATATCAATATTTAATTGTGTAGACACAATATGCAATTCTACAAGTGAATAAGAGGAATACACTACGAATTTAGTTGGGACTACTGAGTATTTATTTTACGGAATGTCTGTAGAATGATTTTAAAGCTGACAATATCAACCTCACAACATTTCCGAATTGGGTGAATAGATATATTATCATTATTATTTAACTGCTATTTAAATGCCATGAATTTTGATTACTGTCTTCGTGAAATTTTTTCCCTGTGAAAAACGGTCAATATTAAATAACTAATACAATTTTAGTGAACCTAAACAGTGGAACATCAAAACATATCTGATATTACTTTACAAGGATGGCCTATGATCATATGCTTCGTAATTATTTGTGATTGTGAATGTAACTATGCGTTGAGCATTACAAAAAGAGTAGTTTATTGTGATGATATTATATGTCAAAATAAATCAGTAATTAAAAACCATTGTTTGCAATTCTGTTTAACAACCAGCAACCTTATTACGTTTTCTGCAGGTTTCCGTGGATGGATCCCATACATTCTTACCACCACACGTAAGGTTGTCGCGTTGTCCAACAGAATGAACCTTGGGGTCGTAAAACCAATACCTTCCAGAGCACTTGTCAGTTTTATCTTGTCCAAATATACATATAGGATCAATGCAAATAGGATCTTTCAAATATTTGTTTTGGATTATCGGGCTTAGATTGCCCCAGTCGTCACAAGCACCTCCAACAATTGCGCTTGGTGGTTTTAAATCCGGATTCCACCATTGATCATTATCGCACTCCTCCTTAACAATCACTCCGGTGATGGGATCTTTTGGGTCATCGGGAACCGTTCTTTTGCAACGCAGATAATAAGACAACATTTTTTCACACCATCCACAATGTTCGCAATCGTCAGGACTACAGGATTGCCCTGGTACCTTGTCACATACGGGGGATGGGCCGCCTGGGGTTGTTGGTGCATCTCCAACGGGTGTGGTTGGGTCATCTCTACCGGGTGTGGTTGGATCATCTCTACCGGGTGTGGTTGGTTCATCTCTACCGGGTGTGGTTGGTTCATCTCTACTGGGTGTGGTTGGTTCCTCTCTGCCGGGTGTGGTTGGTTCCTCTCTGCCGGGTGTGGTTGGTTCATCTCTACCGGGCGTGGTTGGTGCACCACCACCATCTACGACACAGTCGGTTGTTTCTGGCCATTCACATGTCTCCGTTGGTTGGTTCCATGTGAGATAGAGACTGCCGGCACATTGGTTTACATTGTTAAGGTCGCAGTCCGCACAGGCCATGTCAGCAGCATTTCCGTTGGAGCATATGATAAAACGTGTACAGTCGTAAGGGTGAATATAATTACCGTTTGGTTTGCCTCTGCAATTATAGTACTTCACGAAGTCATAGTTTGGTCTTTTGGCACCCCTCAAAGTTGGCGGAACTATTTAAAAGTGTAATTGTTACTTTATGAATTCTTTTTGTTTTTAATTATTAACTGTTATTGCTACCACATTTATTTTGACATTTCCTATTAAATAAGTAAAACAATTAAATTTTGTGTACCTGCTACTGTAGCTGCAATTGCTGCGGCCGCTGTAATGAAAAGAAGACTCAGCTTCATTGAAAGCATTTTGGTAAAATAAAGATTTTTGTTTTGTTCACCGCTGACTAGAGAATTTCCATGAAATGATCCTCCTTATATACGAAATTTGTGTGTGTCACATTTGTGCACAGAATGTTATATTCAGTTTTAAAATTATTGATTTAATCTTAAACCCAGTTGGCTCTTTAATGACCTTTTCCGATAAATAGGCATGGCTTAGATTTTTGATGATCTTGTATTATTTGCAATCCACATGCAAAATCGAAAACTAGGTCTCATTGACGTCAATGAACGTTATCACAGCCTTTTATTTAATTGCTATAGGAGTCTAAGGATTAAAATACTGCATCAAAGTTGGCTTTTCAGATCAGCTATACGAAAACAATAGCAAATAATTCGTGTATGAAATCTCAACGTCCCGAAGAATCCATTACGCCATAATCGTAAAGAGTATTTGGTAAAATAAGGCAGATAATGTCATATTAATTAATTTGTGTCAAACATATTGACACACAAACAGTATAGTAATTTGATTTAACCATTTTTAGCCAGACCCAGGGCTTATGTAGAGCACTCCTGTCTGTCTGTATTTATGTGTGTGCGTTCGCAATTTCGTCAAAATAGGTGCATTTATGATAGCAAGTTGTGTGTCGGACGATAACTTGAGTAAATTTTTGAAAAAAGTTTTATATTAATATTGTATTTTGTTTGCACATTTAATTGTGTATATGGTAGAAATGAAAGCATTTGGAGAGTACAAAAATTGTGATATCCTGCTTTGCCTAAAAAATGAGAATTAGGGGACTGTGATCAAATATTTCATGCATCATAAATTAACATTTAACTGAAGCCTTTAAAAAATATTTTACTGCTTCCATCAAAAATTTTAAAAATTAATATTTTTCGACGCAGATATTTTGCGATTTCAAAATATTTTACAGCATTTGAAGGTCATTTGTATTATGACGCCGCTTTTGTTCATAATTAGTTTGTGAAATTAAATATGGGCTAACAAAGAGAAGGTAGTCATACAGGTTTTATATTGCTCATATTAAATACTACTTTATTAGTATATTTATATTTATAGTCTCTACTTTGTTTCGATTTTGATACGATGGATTTACACAATTGAAAATATCCGCAAAATAATACGAACGCGTGGAAAACGACACAACTTGTCGATTTGAATGAGTCCAACAGAAGGTAGGGACTCTTGTGACTGCTTGGACCGAGTTTTTTACATACGCTGTTGTAGCCAAGCTTTAAACCAGTAAAGATGGTTAAATATACTGCTTGTGTGTGAATGTGCTTGACCTATTTAATGACTTTATCTACGTTATTTTACCAAGTAATCTACTAAAATTTTACTTATACAATTCCAGCTTACTACTACAAACCGTGGCATAACCACAGGTGCAGGTGCAGCGACGCTTTTGTTATCAATTAACGCCCGACTATATCATATTTGACATTTTCCAAGAAAATACATTTGATAATCTTGTATTGTTTGTAGTCCACATACAAAATCGAAATCAGGAAAACTAGGTCTCTCATTGACGTCAATGAACGTTATCACAACCTTTTATTTAATTGGGCTCATCTTCGGGTAATGGGTTTAGGTGAGCAGGGTGTATTTTAAAGAGTCCTTTTAACAACAGTAGGACATATACACATAATAACAGTAAGGAAAATACAGTGTACATAAAGCTAGCTCCGTATCTCCCTGTATAAAGAAAGAGCGTATCGTGACGCGACCGCTTCGCGCTGCAACCAATAAAATTGCGGTCGCTGCATACAATGGGAGACGAGGTTTTACCACAGGATAGAGTTACCGCTAGACTACAATCATATTTACATTTATTTATTCATTACATAAACAACCAGGCAGGCCAGCTACTTTGTTTGTTTACCACAACTAACACCCTGTAGCTCCTCATTCCTTACACTAAGAATATTTACCACGCGCACGCGTAAATACAACTTAATATGCATATAAGGCAGCCGCATCACGTCGTCTGGGGATATGTAAGTATGGGGTATATTGTATTGCATGCATGGCTTAAAGTTGTACTATAATTGCCTTTGATTCCTTCAAAAGTTACAACACTGTATAAGCTAGTTCAAGTTCTCAAGACAAGACAACCGAACCCACGACTATATAGGGCTCATTAAAGGGGAGGACTACTACGCAGGAATAATGACGCAAAATTTGTAAATACCTCTCCTTGGCTGCATTTGGGGGCCTACGGGGCATCCTGACTCTATACTTAATACCTGTGTAAGAACTTTGACACCAAAAATGTTGAAGTATACTTAATATTTTGACATTTACGTTTCACTTTTTCCGTATACACCTTATTACTCTACGCAAAAATCAAAATTTTTATTCGTTTTATGCATTTAGCTATAAAGGTTTTTCTTAATACTTTTTGTTTAACACATAAGTGTATGCACCCCAACATATTTTTAACACATAAGTGTATGCATAATTTTGGGGTACATACCCTTTTGTATTAAAAATATTTTGGGGTACATACACTTATGTGTTAAACAAAAAAAAATTGGGGTATATAAGAAAAACATCTATTTGATACGACGACGTTTCAAAAATTTGAGACGTGTAAAAGAAAGGGATTTCCTTTCGTAAAGGCACCCACCTGTTATCGTGACGTCACAAATTAGCAAACCGCCTACCTGCGCAGAGACGCATTAATGCTCTCCATGGCGTCTTTGCTTGGCTAGGGCCCTATCCAATTTTTACAATACAATTTTGACTAATTTGAACATACAAGATTTTTGCACACATGAGCCGAATAAAATGTGTTAAGTTATTTACTGTTATGAAAATTCCATAATGTATACACAATTCCATTGAAATTATTATTACTATTTAAAAATGCATACTGTTACTTCATGGTATATTTATGCAAAAGTATATTTTATAACAATTAATATAGTACAATGTGAGTTTCGTTTTTATAATTACTACTAAGAATGTCCTTAACTTATGTATTGTGAAGGTAATATTTAATAAGTCAAATACAAATAATTTCATTCAGTGACGGATGCAGCCATATGGACTATATTGTACATATTTTAGTTATGACGACCTTGGAAAAATTAAAATAAGCTAAATAAATAGTTTCCTGCGAATTATAGAGCGCTCTTTATTAGCTGACAGGCCAATTATTCATCAATGTATTGTTGTTAAATATAACTGATACTAGTACTAACTCCAGAGTAGAGAAGTTGGTGGTGGTAGTGCTAAGTTATTTTTAGTATAAATTGGAAATGGTAAATTACACACCTCATCCACCAGTTTAAAATTATAATGCACAAGATTTCTTTTGGGAAGTCTCCTACTTAATAATTGTCTTACCCACCTTATATATTAATAGCGAAACTTAATATAATATTTGTATGTATAATAATTCCAAATTGTTATTTCTAGTATATAGACATGTGTATTTAACAATAGAGAAGAAAGGTTCTATAGATCTAATAGATGCACCAAAAGATATAGAGTTAATACTAAATAGAATGCAATATTAACTACATTATATGACTCCATAAAACTTAATCACTTTGTGGTGAAAATTCATTGCTATTAATAATTCATTAGATGCTTACGTAACTAAGTCATTATCACAATTGTCAAGGTGAGTTCCGATTTCATAATCACAGGATATGAAATATAGAAAATAATTTCATTGACTAATATTTATATCCGAAATAATTTTTGATGAATAATGTAGAAATATGGGGTTTTGGTTGCTTAAAAAATTTAGATTTTAATAAATTAAAATACATTACAATTAATTATACCAACGAATAAAACATTATTGTGATATGTTGTATAAATACGTTGCGAAACCCATTAGAGATATAGAATCTTTCAACTGCACTTCGACTCAATTTGAAACATTATTTCTCAAACTGTCAACATGCAAAAGGCAATTTGTGCGTTTTTAATTGTAGCAACTTGTTGTGTTGCACTACAAGCAAAATCCATCGGTGACATTGGTAATGTAGAACAATTATTGCAGGGCAATGAAAACCAAGACGAAAATCAACGATTTTTGGTAAAACATCATAATTTTTAAAATTTAAAACACATCAGATAATGTAATTTAATTTAATTTTCTCAACAACCTCACAGGTGATACAAGTACCTCGTAGCTGGCTCGGTGACAGGTGGAGGGAGATCAGGCAACCATTAATCAACGCAGCAGTACCTGCAGTTTTAACTTCAGTTCTTGGAGGATAAGTGACTAATTACAGGGAGCAATGCTGGACTTTAATTTAGGATATATGATTGTCACCTTAGTTCCACATGGAGAAATAAAGTTGGAATTAAAATAATTGGAAGTCTAATTTGAATTTTGATATCGTATTCATATGCACGTACATTAATTGTTCCGCCGGGTAGATATTTTTGGCATTGCTTACCATTTATTACATTTTTATTTGTCGAAGTACGACAAAAATTAAATCCTGAAAGCTTACTCCTGATACGATTGACCCTTCAATCTGGTTTCACTATATAAACTTATTTCGGACAGACAATGTTATGGCATGAAGAGAATTTTTGAGAATTAAATTAGAGACTAATCGTACATCATCATGCGACTCCTAATTAAATATCACATGTTTAAATGATACTAATGTTTTCTTATTCGTTTGTACAATTATTTTTCTCGATCGTATAGCCTGAGAAATGTGTGTGAAAGAGAAATATGATATTGAACATTAGTACATATTTAAAAAGCAATTGACGTTGAACAACTAAAGAATAATCGATTATAATCAAAATTAATCGTCTCGTCCAGTCCAGAGACGATTAGTTTTGAATGACTATAATCGTAAGAAATGGGAGTGATTAAAATAAATAATCGTAGAAGTGGTTATAATTGGTAATTTGTAGACCTTAATTCAGAGGTGTCTAGTAATGATGTCATACTTAAAAGCCTATAGCTTGCTTTATTAAATAATAAATTATTATCACCCTAATTGATGTGTAACCGTACAGAAAACAACAATTAATATGTAATATATATGTTCTTATCCTATATTCGATTCGTTTTTGAGCAACTTTTCAGCATAGGATTATTAATTGCTGAAAAGTTGTATGCTGTTAATAGTTTAGAATTATATTTATGCTTACATACTATATGTACATTGTGGATGATAAAAATTGTAATATTAACATTGATCTAGTTATAGCCTTTTGTAGTTTTCATATATTCACTGAAAGTCGTAATTCCATCTTTATTCATATCCATGCGGTTCAAGATTTGATCTACAATTTCCGCAAAATGTTCGTCGTCGTATTGGTTAGGGGCTGCATCCCCTGATTGAAAAACATTTTTATGAATTATAAGACATTTACATTGTAATTTTTAATAACAATGTTAGTACAATATATTATGTCATTAAAACTTAATTGGTTCTTATTTGTGTAGTGTTGCTACTTAACATTATTTTTATATGCACTAGTATATTGTTTTATGAATGTCAATTGCATGCACAGTACTACTTTATTGTATTAGCTCATGCGAATTTAAATATAAGCTTGTAATATATTAATATGTGAATTTCATACTTACCCCCTGAATGTTGCATAAGATATTTCAAAAAATCGAGTCCATCAACTACGTTATCGTTATCTATATCCCACATCTTGAAATTATGAAACATTAACTCATCTTGGCTCATTTTAGATGTATCGATTGGAAGGTCCATATGCTCTTGAATATGCCTAAACAAATTAAATTAAATAAATAGTTTAGTAGACCAAATTACACATCTTTTTATCTAATGTACAAAGTACGTTACACAAATTAGTATCTAGCGTACAGATTTTTACATCTTTATATCGAGCGATAAATGACAATTATGAACTATGAATAGTTCAAGAAGTGTATTGTTCTTAAATAACAAATATTGTAAACGTCCTATATTATACTAGTCAAGAAGCTGTCTAATGGATTCTGTGCACCAAATGAAAGATGTCTAACATACTTTAGGTTTGATAAGCGACGATATATAACATTATAAGTGTGCATCTTTACATGAATAAATATTTAGGTAAAATATCTTACTCTCTTTCCATTTCAATATTAGATGTGTCGAAAACCTGGCCATGCGGCCGAATATGAGCATGTCCACCATGAATTACTGGTACTGCGGGTTGCCCTTGTCCAATTGGTTGCTGTGGCTTGACATATTGTTGTTGCTGCTGAGCTTGTGTATTCGGCTGTGCATATTGGTTTCCCAATGATTCGTAAACAGAGAACAATTGAAATATTAAATTATTGAAATTATGCAACATTTAAATATTTTCTTATGATCATAGTATGTAATTTCCCTATAAGAAAATGAAATACGTTATAAAAATTGTCAACTAAAACAATAACTGTATATTATGTTAATTTTTAGAAAAACGCAACAGCTCTTACTTTATCTTTCTTGTCATGTTCATTTACCTCATACCTGGTATTGCTGTTGTTGATATTGTTGGTTTCTTTGCTCAGGAGGTTGGTATTTTTGAGGAGGAACACCCGGGGCTACTCTGTTTCCTTGAGGCGGATGTACATGAGCAAATATAGATTTGTTGGCAAATAGACACACAAAAACTAAACAGCAAAGGAATTTCATTTTTCCCAGGTGCAAAAATTTTGGAACAGAATGTTAGAAATTATAAATATTTAAATTAAAATTCCAATGTCTTTCTGATGAAACTGACGTGGCGGACTGTGAGTGAGCAGGATTATTTTAATTTAACTCTTACTCTCTTACAAATGTTTTTATCACGGTTATGACATGCTCATCAGTGTCTACATTCATTGATTGATTTGGTTGCTCGTACTACAACAAAAATAACATAAACGAACGAGCTACAACTTTCCTGTTGGCTTAAAGATTTGCATTATATAATAATATGTTATATAATAACATAATATATATAACACTACAATAATCATTACGATGGTTGTATATGAAGAGATACCTTAGGTACTTAGATTATTTCATATCGCTGCTTTTCTATCTACAATATACATATGTTACACAACTTATCTTGGGCACAGGTTTCGAAATTGAGATTATGTGAATAGATAATGTTAATTTAATGAAGTATCAATTTGTTTTTACATAGGTTAATTCTATTACATAGGAGCACTCAGTATCTTACGTTGTATCTACTTTATTCTTTACTGGTGTTATATCGGTAATTATATAATAAGCAGTAAAGAGCCGCTGATAAAAAGCTCAAACGTTTTACATATAGTTTTATGTAAACAAGAGCTTACTATTCAGTCATAATGTATTTCTTAAAAATGAAAAATGTTATAATTAATAGTATCAGATATTTCCGTATAATAAATTAAAATTATTAAGAATTCCTACACTGGAACGCCATTGGATTCTACCTTGTATTGATCCGTAAACTAAACTTACAATTAGTGCAAAGGTTTCAAATCGTCAAATTACATGGAGAATTTAATCAATAAACGTAAACGGGTATATTTTTTAATTGAAAGAAAAAATATAGACACAACAGTACTTTCAGCACTGCAATTTCATGCACGTCATCATTGATTTCAAATCTCAAATTTCAATTTTTGCATTTTATTCCAGCAGGAATAAAGAATTTTAATCTTTTCCTTTATTGTTAATATAAATAATTTCAATGGTTATACAAGTACTAAACAAAAATCATGTAGATAATCGCTTCTGTTTTAAGCCGTTTTGCAACAAGTTTTACTGCCAAAAAACCAGGATCCCTCATAACAGCAATTATATGAGCAACATACTGTATTAGTGTAACAATACTCTCCGTAATCTCTGCAAATCTAAAAAATTTAAATCCCCTAGCGTTAGTTAGCATCAAAACTTTTAAAAATAATTAGAATGTAGCTGCGTGTTGCCAAAATATTAGGCGTTTGAGTATAAAAATGTCAGAAAACGTACAATCTCGTGTGACGCGGGACGTAAAAATACTTTCCGGCCACGATTATGCTATAAACAAAGAAATAAAGCATTATTAATCATAATTCTCAAGTCGCAATAGTCCCTAACTATCAAAAGCATTAATTGCAACATTCAAATAAACTTTATTAGAATACTTAAACATAATGACACACTGTCAATAAGTCCTTGATGGAGTAAATAAAATAATAAACAAATTAAAGCCAATTGCTAGAGGTGAAAGAAAAAGTAACAATTAAAATATGTAATCGTGTATTGTTGAAAACATTCCATAAAGCTTGTTTTTTATCTTTCCTTTGATTTGCAAGCCTGATTTCCATTCAATAATTATCATTCTGGATAAACGAAGGAAAAATATCAAACTTAAGCTTACCCCTTGTGATCTTCCTGCATTCCAGTGCCCCGATCCCCTATGCCAAAATTCCTCTCTCTGTGAGAATACATCTGCGGAAAAGGGGGTGTCAAATACGACATAGATTACATTACATTAGCCAATTAGATATTTACATTAATTTTTATCCATGTTGGAATTTTTGCACACGCCAGTCATGATTACCAATCAAGCTGTTTTAAATCAATTTAAATGCAGTACTCATGTATAATAGTACTATATTAAAGCATTTAGATAGGAATTGCAATAAATCAATGCAAATGTTGCTAATATCCTAGAATTGACTAATATTAATTAAATTAGGGAAAATTTCTGCAAAAAGTTTTCGTTGTAGGACCGAAAACGCAAAATACGATAGTCACATTGGAGGGAATCTACTTATATAGTAGTACCACTTCCCCATTGAGACCAATAGTCCCCAGATGGTGTCCTAGTATAGAGTTCTCCCTGCCTAAATATATTTAAAGTAATTCAATCCAGTTTTTACCGTTCACAATAACCAATCCAACGAAGAGAAAAAGGAATGGCAGTACACAATTCATTATGACTGATTTTTGTCTCCTAATACACACCTTTTGGGCAGATTGTCTGTGAATGTACGTAGAGCAAGCGAGGATTGGAAATATTGCAAATACTTAAAACTGCAGTATATATATTAACACTAAATATTTCTGTCCTTCATAAAATACTAATTTCATATAGGTCGTATCGTAAAATATTTGGTACCATTTATAAGTCAATCCTAATTAAAAGATAAATAGTCGTTTGTTCTAAATAAAGTGCTATTGAAAAATTAAATGCTGCAATAACCGTTAGGAAAGAAATCCGTGAAGGTTAAATAGCGCGTGGAAAGCCTATTTATATTAAGGGTGACTAGAAGGCAATTCGGGGAAAAATTGCAGGTCACCGGAGCAAGTGGAATAAAAATGGTAGACATG
>JAQFYC010005651.1:0-13903 GCA_034694165.1 Tomocerus mixtus
AACTATTCTACTAAGAGCAAGCCACGGAGAGCTCCAGACCGACACCCTCTCACCTCAGAAGGCAAACGAAGACTCACAAGTTTACCCTAGAAAATAATTAATTTCAAGTTGTGGCAGTTTGCTTTAGGCCGTACTTTTTTAAAACTAACTTTCCCTTCCCTTCCTTCAGTTTAGTGTACCTATACATAGATAATACAGTTTTAGAGATACTGCGGAGTAAGGGGAAATTGTAAGTGTCTTCTCCTATCTACAAAAGATTGTGTGATGTGATGCGATATGATGGGAAGATGCAGAGAGTAAAATAAATGCACAAACGACAAACACATTACGAAACGTGTGCATTAGCTATTTAGGCCGGGATTAGGTACGGAAAGCATTGTAACAAATGGCAAAACGCTTCTATACTTTAATCTAATAGTATTTTACACGTCAAACCATTCCAGGCCATAGCAGGAAAGCAGACTGGGAATTATTGTCACGTCAGACCAGACCAGCTCACTTACCGACAGTGCATATTCCACTCAAAGTCTGAAGTGGCATGGTGGCAGAAGAGCACTTTTCTCATTTCCCATGTGTACAAGTGTAAATATAATCGAAGAGCAAACTTTTTCACCAGTTCGGTTGCATTTTACATTGCATACTTAATGTTGCATTGTGCTTGGGTTCCTCGCTTTAGCAGCGTGATCTCATTCATTGCAGTTTCAATGTGCAAGGTGCTTTGCATGCAAGTGTGCTGAGCTCTGCTCTCGAGTTTGTCTCTAAGATTTATTTAATTATTAGGTGACATAAAAACTTTTTTATTTTATGACTCTCTCCTACTTTTCATTTGCCCTCTTTTCTCCATCCACTCGCACTCTGCAGTAGAGACTCTTCTAGTCCTGGTTTCCTTCTGGTTCTGATCTGCATTCTCAATTCTGCATCACAAAATGCAATGCAATGGAAATATCAAACTTTACGATATTTTAAGTATACTTCTACTTGAGTTTTCTCGCTCTTTAGGTTTCAGAAAATGCATCCGTATGCAGCTAGCGTTATGTAGCTAACCTGACCTAATTTTTTCTAATAATTTCATAGAGGTGCAAGATGAATCTGAGAAACTTTAAAAATCCCTTATTTTTACATAGGTTTATAAAATTCCCCTACGCACTAAACATTTTTTGAATGTTTTAATTAATATACAGATGCTATCAATAACAGATTCCATATAAGAATCTGTTGGCCATAATAATAAGAAATTAATATTGTAGGATGTATGAATACTATTTATTATGAAGACAATAATATAGATATTGAATTCAGAGGTAGTTTACCACCTAAGGACAAGCAAAATATGGTAAGTTTTGCTTACTTTACTTTACGGTTTACTTACCTATGTTAACTATGCAGTAATTTCATGTAGTAAGCAACAATTGGATAAGTTCTGTAAAGTAAAAAAGTACATATGTTTTAAACTAAGTATTCAATGCATGTTTGCTCGCTGTATTGCTATTTAGAGTAGGTATTTTAGTAAATATTGTTTTACACCGTTATTGTATTTTGTACACTCAATCTCACCAAATAATTTGGCTTTGTTACATATTCAAGTTCATTTTTAAGTTACTTATAGTATCAGCATTTAATACGATTCACAGTACGGTAGGTCGGTGTAATGTTGATAAGCTAACATAAGAATTTTTTCTTTTTTATGTTTTTGCTTATGGTAATGGTACTTTACTTATGTATTCTTAACATTTTTTTTCTTCAGTTAGGTACCTACTGATGTGTATCTGTTAATGTGTAGTGTATTCTTGTACTTATGTAGTAACACCTATGCATGCTGAATATTTAGCAGAAAGTTAAGTTATTTGCGTTTTAGTTGATATTGCTGCCCGTTCTCGTTATATTTCCTTTTCATTGTCGTTCCGCTCGTAAAGCATTTGAAAGTCACCTAGAATTATTCTTATCTATATAGGTGTATCTCGTAACTAAAACTGCAGCTATGGTAAACTAACCAAAAGCATTACACACGTACTGAATGAACATTCTATTGTTTAACTTAGAAGCATAATGTTTATAAATATAAATGCTAGTCATGTATTATGTACACTTCAGTTATCGCATCAAAAATACTACATGAGTAATGGCTCTTTTGATACGCATAGCTGATGAATTATGCTCAATAAGAGTACATAACTGTTACGGTAGGTTGTTATGGTGGAGTGTGGAGTAGTAATTTTTGCCAGGATTGTGATAGCACAGACAGTACTACATTGTGCTTACTTATTAACATTATTAAATATATTTTGCATAAAATGGCGAAATGAACATTCTTAAAATGGAGTAATATTCTAGTTTGAAGTTTTTGCTCTTTGGGTGCCAAGTTTTCTGAGTTTTAATTTCGAACTGTGCTAAATCAGAAACTGAAAGTAGAAAATGCAATACAATGGCAATAACAAGTTGCTAAGCCTAGTTCAAGTTTAAAGATTTTATTTCTTTAGAGATCCTGTACATGTACCTCTCGTTGTATATTGTGAAGCGGGCAGGAAATTTTACATTGGTCCTATGACTTTATTTGTGTAATAAGCCGTAGCCTCGCACACAACTGGATTTTGACAAAGTTGTTGTCACTTGCCTTTCTTTTGTAAAATTAGATCATATTAATTGTTATGCTAACAATAAGTATCATAAACAATTACTGAAGCATATAAAATGGGGTCTTTTTCAAGTATGATATCAATTTATGTCTTATACAAGCAAATAGCAAAACTACATCCATTAGGTGTACAATAGTGTGCAATAAGACGAATTACCTTGAGCAAATAGTTGTAAAAATGAAATTACTATTAACGGAAATGAAAGCAAAGAAAAAGCTTAACGATAGGAAAGAAGCAAATGCCTTTACTTGATTTTCAGTCTTTTGAACATTATTTAATTGTAGAAATATTTTTCTTTTTATTTGACTTCTTCATTCCATTATTTTTCTACCGAGAATATAGTTTTATTTCTATTGCAAACTCCAGTTGCCAGATTCCTTCTGTTGCCGTTCTAAGATTTCACAATGAGCTTGAGCGAGATACACATTTCTTTGTGTCATTAATAGCATAGCACAGAAAAGTTTTCAAATTAAGCATTTTCCTAGTAAATTGATTCTAAGCTATTTACACAAACTTTTCATTCTGATTCTGACAATTCCAATGAAATCCTAACGGTGATATTACTACAGTATTTAAATGCGATTTCCTTTTGACATTATTTTGTAATATAATTTCTGTATATATTTTATTGATTACATTGCTTTAGTTGTAAAAGATGCGATACAAGAATACAAAAGAAAACTCAGAATTGACCAACAAAGTAGTAAAAATAGTATTCCCAGAAATAAACAAAAAACTTGCTATTGTGTATAGCATACCTAGGTAAATATTTTATTTTTATGTAGGCGTATTTTCGTGAAAGGAGAAAGAGAAAATATCGAGCTTCAGAAAAATGGGATATTTTGATTGTATTATTGTATTGCTATAGAATTGGAAGCAAGGCGAAAATGAAATAAAAGAAAGCCAAAGAAGAAGAGGATATGAGGACGCGAGTCCGGAAGAATGGTGCACTAATCCTGAATCCTTGACAATGTTACTCCTTCTTTTAGTTCATCATGCTACTTGTATTTACGATTCCATTTTTGTATCATTTTACGTGGAAGTAAGTATTTTGGTGCATGGACTATCTTCTATTTGATATAGGAAAGACAAATATCGCCCGAATAGATATCCGTGAATCTTCAGGCTTTTACTAGCTAAAATATTGTCATTGTGTTATACTATACTTATAAAGTGCGTAGGTACTAAATATATAAGATTTCGATTGCGAGAATGTTCTGTTAGTAAAATCGACAGTCTGTCCTTATTCTGTAGTGGAGTGTGTAATATAATAACAACATTGACTTGCCCTTACGTATGATATTTTGGAACTTGGAGCATATCACTACGTAACACTGCAGTTTGTAAGCATGACACTAAAGAAGGCTTTGAAAGGTTTCTCTATTTGTATTTCATTTTTACGACTTGCTTACTTTAGTTTATGTGCTGCATGTTTATGAGTTTTTGGAGAGGAGAGAATGGTTAAGAGTTATTATGGGGAAAGAACTACATAGAAATGGCACAAGAATACAGAAAATGAAAATAGCCATAAACATGTGTTATAGTAATGTATGTAATGAAGCGTAGAGTCATGTACTACGCTTATAATAACAGTAGATAGATATCCTGAAAGAGTTCCTTCAGATCTTCCTGATTTCGGGACATTTTTGGGAAATAGTAAAACCAATCGAATGCAATGCCTGGTAAGTTAAGTTGGAGAGATAAGTTTTGATCCGCCTTCGATTCAGATTTCAGAATTCATGAAACCTAAGAATCTACAAAGTAATATGATGCTACACTGAAAGTAAATCATTTTTATGTAATATCTTCCTAATTCTATACATGTTGCAATTGCATGGCTATATCTGCTGTAAGTACTGTACTGACCAATGTGTCTCGAATTGAGCTTTCATTGTCATACAATTCGAAGCACATTGGTACTGACAATATAGTATTTCGGGATTCAATAGCAGCACATTCATTTTTCACTCTATTTCATTTCGAGGATAAATATTCTGAACTACTAAGCAATGGTCAAATAGTATACCCCTAGTGTTTATTTTTGCATATCTCAAATAATTTAATCCTCCACTTTGTTGTAAATGTAAGCAAATTAACAATATAGTTAGTGCCGGTAAAGGGTAGTGCTGCAAACCTCGTTATTTACATTTTCTTAACATGACTGCCTGTATGTAGAGTGTTGTTTATGTACAAATTGCCTTATAATAAGTACAAAGTACACATACGAAGGTATATATTTACTTGCTCAAAGGCGACTTATAAATATTCAATTGTTTTAGCTTGTACGTAAGAAAACAAGCTAAAAAGATGCGCAAGTTTGCACAACCTTTTTATCTTATGCACAAATTATGGAAATTAGATTCAGTTTGCAATTTTGCATTTATACTGGCGTTTTGTCTGCAAGGGAATGATATATGGATATTTTATTCCATCCTTGTCTAGGAAACAATGTAATAATGTGGCACAACATCACACTATTCGTAAATTGATAATTATTGTCTACATTAAACTTTAAAAGTATTTTAGTTTAGGGAAGCCTAAGGCGGGGCATCAAGATAGAGAAGACAATGAATTATTGCTCCTTTAAAGAAAAATACATGTAGTACCTACATTTATAAGTGCTTTCTGTGTTCACAAAATACAACTACAAATGAATTCAACGATAAGATGACATCAATACAAGCACAATAAGTAATTTCTCATTACATTACTTAACGCAATAATGTCGGTGAGCCCGGTTCTGTGTCCAGGGCAGGCCACAAGGATCTGAAGTGTAGTATAATGTACTATTTGCTAGTAAATAAGTGTAGGTGCAAGATTTAAGCTCAAGCATTAAGGAATACGTACAGTAGAGCCTTACTTAATGTAAAGTTGCTTGGTTCCGTTGGTTTTGGTTGGGGAATGAAAATGGAAAGCAATAAATAAAAAATGTCCTTTTGTGTTAGTTGCATAGATGTAAATAGGTTTTATCTTCTGTTCAAAAGAAACGCAGGGAAACCAAAACCAAACCACTTGCACTTGACTTGCACTTGCATTACAGTTGAAGTTGAGCTCAATTAAGGCCCAGTCTTTTATTTTCCACATTACATTTATGTTTTTGTTCACATATAACTACTTACATCTTATACTTATACTTATAAGAAGATGCTTTCCTTAGTTTTGGTTCTATTCTAGTGCTAGTGAGTGCTTAATGAACATAAGCAAGGTTCTAAGTCTTCGTTATCCCTTTCGTTCCTTCGAATTTATCTCTTTTTTATTTTAGGACAAGACAGACGGGACAATGACAAGACATTTGTTATTTACGACGAGGCTCGGCCAGGCCGTGCCAGGCCAGGCACTCACACTATGTACAATGTAACATTTACTACTATACAGATCACTACACTACGCGTTATCCAATAATCCAATCCATTCCGGCTCACCATAACATAACATAACATAACCGAACCTGGGTTGGCTTTTGCTTTGGCTTTGGCTTGACTTTGGATGGCCTTGGTTATAGTCTGACCAGCCAGCCTGGTCTGGCTTGGCCTACATTACATTATGTTACTGTTTTTCTTCTCTCCACTTCATTATATCTGTAAATCTTTGAATTTGAAAGGAAACCCACTAAACTGCAGTGTGGAATTATTATGTAGATAGAATAGAGCTACCTAAACTAAAATAGATACAAACTAAGTCTTAACTAAATTTTTCCATTGTGCAAGTTGTAGGGACTTCTACCCTTCGCTTTCGTGTTGTCATTATGTAATCCATTCCCTTCCCCACTATATATCCTAAGTTTAAGTGTTATTATCTTCTGTTTTCCTTAGTCTTATAGCATTTCTAAAGAAGACCATGATGGAGTCAGTACTATAACTTTAACTAACGTATAAGTACTATTTATGGAAAGTAGGTAGTTGAGTTGGGTAGGCTCATGCATCTGTAAAAGAAGATTTCTTACGTTAGACTACACTACAGTACACAGTGTTCCGTTTTTGGTTTGGGCTTTGTTATGTTGTGTTCTGTGATGTCTAAAAGGCTATTTATGTATTCCGTCCCATTAGGTTCCCTGCCTGGCATAGAAGAGAGTCTAAGAGAGAACTAGTTATGTTTTACTAACTATAATATGTAGTAGAGAGTGAGCAAGAGAGCAGAGGGAGCAAAGAAAAAACTAAGTAAGAGAGAAATGGGCACTTTAAATGTATCTGTAGCTTTCTGACTCTCTGTGGTTAACTTTTTAAGGTTTATCTTATTCCCGGAGTCAGGATGTCTGTCTAGCTGTCTATAAATGAACTTGTGCTTACACCTTACTTAACTAAAAATGCTTTTACTACGTTAATAATGCAGTATACTATATCCCTTAGTATTAGATGCCTTTTTTACGAACCTACCTACACAATATGAAGTAGGATGCATTTTAGTTACTTGTACGGTACAAAAAAGTGTAAAGGTACAATTTAGCTTACACTGACTAACGTAAGTAACTACAGAAATACAAATAATGTAAACACAGACCAAAATAATCAACATCAACTTCAATTTCAACCCTAGGAAGAACTGACTTGACTTTGACTTTGTACTCTTGTTAGTCTGAGCACAGAACATTTAAAACTTTGACTGTGGTAATGTAAAATTTACATAGGGTCTGGTCTATCTATAAATAAATGGTATACGTATAGGAAATTGTGTATTCTCTCCCTATACGACTGTCTGTAATGGATAACACTAACCTACCCCTTTCTTTCCTACTGTTTCCCTTCCACTCTAAAGTCGACTCGACTTTCTTTTTTATCTCCTCTGTGCAACTGACTGGATGCAATCACTGTAATTGTATATAGGTAGAGTTTGTAGTTTCTATTTAGTGTTGCTTGCAACTTGCATTTATGTTACTTACGTCTATTAGTATGTGTAGGGTAACAATGTATATTTATTTTTATCCCATTTTTTATGACATTATATCGTCATTAACAGTAGCAGACTCAGACTAGCAGACCCAGAGCCAGACCAGGTATATTATTATTCTTGTACACACATTACGTATCTCTAGGATTGTTAGTTTCCAAATGCAGTGGCACTACAAATACTGATATTACTAAACTGACAGTCTGGACTGGTCGATAAAACTTCAAGCTGTGATTTGATGCATGTCTAAATATATTATAATGTATTTTTTCATTCCAGACCCAGTGCTACGTTACATATATTGCTTTGTCCATGATGATAATAGTTATGTTCATGTATTTAAGTGTAAGTCGTTACTTTAATGGTGCCTAGAGCCTGTGTTTAATGGAAAAGAGGGGAGTTGAATTGGATTGGATCGAATCCTTCTGTAGTCACTGGCATTGCACTGTCAAGTATTACTAATAACAATATACTTTAGCTACAGTACACAAGGAGTGAAGTAGTATCCCGTGCAGAATGGGCTTCAAGTGCAAAGTTCTATTGTAAATTTACGGAGATAGAGATATAAGGAGAGATTCTTTATGGTATAGTCAGTATAGTGTAATGCATTTTAAGTTAGACAGTAGATACTTAAGTTAAAAGTATATAATATATTGTACTAGAAGGAAAACTAAATTAAATGTTGTAATATTATAGTCTACCAGGTTTTATGGACACAAGTCGGGACATATTTCCATTAGTTTATATAAGGATCCTGAAAAAATGGAACTTTTTCCATCCGTATTCAGTAGATTTGGTTCCTTGACCAAAATAACATCGTATATACAATTAGTGAATTGAAAACTGAACAGGTAATTAATAGTAAAGTTGTTTTAAGAACTTTTTTGAGCAAAATCTCTCAAAATATGGCATGGGTTTACAAAAACTGGGGATAGAAGCTGAAAACATTAGGAAAAAGAAATATAAGGACAAAATTGGGACATTTTCCTCTAAAACGAAACGTAAGGTAACCTTGAGTGATGTCATGACAGATCCAAAGGAAGCCAGACCAGGAGTGGCTATCGATTTGTAGGTTTTTTGTTCCTGGACAACTTGAAGGTTGAATCGGTTTCAGTTTCTTGTTAAGTTTGTTCATGATGGTATGGTAGGTAGGTAGGTATTATTTATAAGTATTGTACAGTGGGATGGGATGTGATGTGATGATGATGAGGGTACGTTACGTATTTGCTGGAAGATTACACTTTGGATGTTGAAAAGAGAGATGCTGAGTTTGAGCTGAGCTGATTACTGGTGAGTGTGTCATGTCATAGGGAGACTGAGAATGAAAAATGAGATTTGAATTGGTTGCTCTGCTGTGGCCTGGCTTAGTTCGGTTGAAGTTGAGCTAATGCTCAGCTGAGTAGGGATACGCAATGATGCGATGCCGTGCTAATGGTGATGATTCGATCCGAAGGTAATCCCGTGGATGATTTCCTAGAGCTAACTTCCCTATAAATGCATTTAGTGTATCTAAGGCTCTATATGGACAAAATGGATAGGAGACAACGTCATTGCTACTTCTTGTGTAGGTATATTAGTATCTCCAAAATGATCGAAGCCTCTCTTTCTATATTATGTCAGTTTGGTTCAAAGCAAACCAGACCAGGACAGACCAAAAAGTAAAACAAAGAAGTTCATTCCTGATTGAAGACTAGGCGAGGACAAAGATACAGAATCGTGCAGATGATGTTCCACGAAAAGTTAATTTCCTGATGGAGTATATAGACAATAGAGTCAGTCAGAAATACCGAGTACAAGTACAAGGGGAAAATAATGTACAATTAGAGTATGTTAATAGAAATACAGCTCGAGATTTACTTTTCTTATGAAACTGGGAATAAATGGCAATTCCAATACTAAAAGGTAGATATCAAATCGGAACTGTCACTCCCATATTCTCATCTATTTGTTTATATGTAGTTTGTTTTTGCCGAATTCAAGCAATAGGCATATTTATATGTTTGTAAATTGTAAATTGTAAATATTAATTACTCATGTATTTAAATGTCAATACTGGTACATGGCATAGGCATGTAAATGTGTAATATTCATTACACGTATCATAAATATATTATGGTGAACATTACTTGAATAATTCTGAGAATACACTTTGCCTCGAAACTTTTCCTTTACGAAACATTCACAATGCAGTCAAGAAGATAATGCTACACTACAAACTTATTAATCATTTACTAGGCTTGCTAATATTAGTAGTATCTAGTAGGGGTGCGGAGTGTAGTAGCAAATCGGTATAACCAAAAACACTAAATAAAAAGTCAAACTTATTGTACAAGTTTTTCAAGAAAGAAAGAACCAACATTTACATGCGCTACAGAGATAGCTTGTAGCAATGCTTTAGGTATAATTACTTACTCTGCTTAAGTAGGCTGTATTCGTATATTATTTACAAATGTGTCTTAGTGCTTTTTGCATAATATAAAAGCATGATTTGGAGGGACGTATGTCTTTTATGAAATACATAACACCAGCCTGTTATGCTCAAGCGTGTGAAAAACTCAAAAAACATTTACGTTTTTCAATTTAAGATTTCTTGCACCTATAAAATTAAGAGTTGGTGTTTTCTGTGCATGTAGCAAATCTTGGTTTGGTGCTTTTACTTACAGAGAAGACGATATATCGTTGGACCCATTTTCTATTCAAAGTACTGGAACGTATAAAACATTAAGGGACTAGGCGGTCCTATTTATAAGTTGCACAACGATGCTTTCCTTGATGTTTCCTTGGGCAAATAGTAGTGTTAATGAGAAGAAACATTCTACTCTACTTAACATTGCAATAACACTAATGTTAAGGGTTGATATTGCCGGGAAGAAGTCACTAAAACTTATGCTTATGCAAGAACCCATGAAAATTTCAGCTCTGAAAGTAATAAATGTAAATGTAGCGTAGAGTGCAGAGCCTTTCACTGAAGGTTCGCTATTCCCATTCCCATCAGTATCTACTATCTACAGTGTTTATAAGCTGATTGCGATTGTGAGTGATTTTAGCCATCAGAAAGACATAATGCCTAATAGTCTCATCACAATACTTAAAAATATCTACTTACTTCTGCGCCATGCCAAGCCAAAAGAGAAAGAACGAATGCAAGGTGTCTTGGGAAATCATGAAATCTTTTGTGCAGATGCACATGCACACAGAAAACATTTGGAGTTCTGGAGTCCTGAGAACTGTAACAAACTTGAAGTACATACTCAAAAATCGGTGCCGTATCGTACCTATATTGGGACTGCAGTACATTTACAAAGAGAAAGACACTAAATAAATAGTAGCTACATTAATTCTTTTATATACTTTTTATGTAAGGATATGTACTAATAATCCTACTAGTACATTATTTCAGATTGTAGAGCAAGGGTTACATAAATGGATATTACATAGAATATGCTAAAGGACTTCAAATGCACATAATACATAACATTTAATGTGAAATGCATATTATAAGTGATGTCTCCTCTAACAACATATTTAGTTTCGACTTTTTAAAATGTAAAGTGATGCATGAAGATGGGTCAACTTGTTATGCTTTTTATTTTAATCATATTATTGGCACTTACTGGTTAGATGGTAACCTTCAATTTACATAATAGGGCATGAAAAACTATTCATTACTATTACTTTTTTCTAAAATAGAATTGATTCATGCTATTGATACAACCTACTTACTTACTTTACAAGGGATCTGTTTGCGAAAAATTTTCTCGTGTACATACACGTAACGATTTACTTATCTGTACTTGTACACAAGTATGTAGTATGTAACAGCGATTCGTTTCAGCTACAGTTACGATTTGCGTCATTATTGTGTTGGAGTTAGTTTGGTAGAATCATATACTGTTTTATATAGGCAAGTCAAAGTTTCCTAACTCAATTTGAAGAAAGAAAAACAATGTAATGCACAAAAGTCGTCACATATATACAATAAGTATATAGAGAGGTAATCAGGTGACGTGATTTTGTTGGAAAGAAAAGATTCCTTTTAAGCAATGGTTGTTTTCGATAAATAAACGGATCAGTTACGCTTTTTAGAACTTTTGTTCGCGTTGGTTTTGAGATTCTAGGGTTTCCTCGCCTCCTATGTGCTCTAAATGTGTATATTCCCTTGTTGTACATATATCTACCCAACTTATATAACTCAACTTTGTTATGTACTATAAGTATGTAGAAATTGCATAACATTATATTACTTTATAAGATATTTTGGGAAAAGTACCTGAAGGAACTATATTATTAGTATTCCACACAAATGGGAAAAAGCAGAGAACAATAAGTTGGGTTGAGTCATGAGTCATGCCATGCCAATGAAATGGATAGCAGCAGGTAGTGAAATGGTTGTAGAATGGAAATGAAAGAAATCTCTGTGTGTTTTACTGACTTTGTGTTATTGTGAGTAGTTTGGTTTTGGTTGAACTCGCAGCAATGCAATAGTCTAGATTACAAAAGAGTATACAATAGCAGACAAAGTGGATTACGTAATTTGAAGGTGACACTTTCGACAAGGGGCATTCGTAGGACGGAGGACGGAGTGTCAGTTCAACTAAGCCAAAGGGTGTTTTCACTTTTTCTAGCCTTTTCATCCAATTTTATGAAGTGTCATCACTAATGAGATCTTTTTATTGTTATTACCTGGAATTTCAATACTTTTACTCAGAAAGATTAAATAAACGAATACAATTACCACAAGAGTATCTTGTAGTAAAAAGGAATTCCATTTTATTTACGGAGCATAAGGTCAATAAGGTGTTTCCAAGCCCAACCGTTTGTTTGTAACTGTTATGTATATGTTGTAGGCAATAATGCCATTTAGGCAAATGCAAATTATTAAAATATTATAGAATAGTCTAGTAGCGATAGATTTGTTTGTCGCATGTCCCTGTAAAATGTGTCTTAACTGATTTTATATTTGAAAATTTTGCTTTAACTACCTTTGCATTTATATAAAATTGTGTAACTGATTTAGGTATAAGCGTCGATACTATATCGATCCGTATGGTCCATTAGGTCTTAAAGTATTACCAACTCTACGACACATGTCACTGGTAGTGTATCGAATGTATCTAAAAAGATTTTTAAATGGGTTTAGGTGTTGGGTAGAAATACAAATGGAAGTTCATTTATTTTTTCTCGGAATTGTAACACCCAGAGTAAGTTGTTATATGTGTGTACATGTACATGTGCAATGCGAGTGTATAGGATGTACGTGCTTGAGGAAAATGTGACCGTATGTATGTACTATGAACATAGTTTATGGAAGAGGAAATCGAAGGCATGGAACCAGCATAGCAACCGGCCCAGCATGTAACTCCACTTACAATTACCCAAGTGACTTGTCTTGTCATACTACTAACGGTCGCTTAGTGCAACTTGCCTCCCGAATTTCGATCAGGGAAATGAAATTGCTTGGAGAAACTGCGAGGAATAATTAAGGAGCTTCCCTTAATTCTACCAACCATCTGTTCCACTTTATATCTATTAATTCCTTGCGAATCCACCTTTTGCTTGTATATGTTATAGTCATAGTGTGAATGTGCATTGCTATGTCTCCTTAATACTTATACGTTAGAGCATTTAGTATAATCCAAATAAATGATGAGCCTCTTCTTGTCAGTCATGCTGTGAAGGATCGTTGAATTGCACCAAGGGCATTAAATGCATTAGAGTTTCCAAGAATGAATTAATTTTAGAAATTCACTGGAAGTTTTCTTTGGAAATGCTAAATCGTCTATTATTTACATTGACTACGTATCTACTACGTCAAGTAATGCTATGCACCTTCAATATTACTAAAATTATTACATAAAATGTACATTTCGATCATTTCTATAAACTTATCTCCTCTGAGGACTACATTTATATTTATCCTGGTACGTGCTTACTTCATTAGTTATATTTATTTCCTATTACCATTTATGTAGTGTAAGACTTCTGGTAAAATTACAGCTTCCATGCAGTAATCATCTTCACATGTGAAATCATAAGTAAGTCTTGCGGAAAATTAAGCCACCAAGCTAGTTTTACGCAGAATCAGTAATAAGGATTTTCTCTTACAGTCCAGTTAATCATGAAAGTAATAAGTCATAAGTAATTTCCTCTATGCGCTTAAATTGCTTATAACTTATAGCATATTTATCCTCGTCCTCATCTGTCATAGCAAAGACTAAAGACGTAAGGTAATTATTTATAAGAATGAAAGCAAGTACTGTCGACTGCATGCCATTTTGTGATGCATTTTTTATTTCGTTTTATGTGTTCTGCACATAATATATTATACTCACATCACAGTAGTGCTGATTAGTGGTATAGAAGGTGAAACTAAGGAAGACATTAAT
>JAQFYC010005652.1:0-13901 GCA_034694165.1 Tomocerus mixtus
GCATCGAACCAGTATATCACTGAACATGTATACCAAGTTTGGTTGAAATCTGTCCAATACTGTAGGCGCTATCGTCTCCCAGACAGACAGACAGACGGACTGTACGAAACCATATCCAGCTTCGCTGGTAATAATCCAAGCATCAAAATAATACCTTTATGGATGCAAAATCATTTTCGACTCCACTAAAAAGTCGATATGCTGTTCTTAAATGTTTGAAAACCGGATCCCATACAGCTAAAGTATCTTCTTGTGCCAAGTAAGTTGTAAAATCCAAAGCTCGGTCAATTTGAATGTAATCTGTGATAAGAAATTAAAAAAATATATATTGCAAATCTATGTACTATATGTATATATATATAGATAATATACTATACGTGTGATCAATATTTTTGTGGTAAAGGTAAAGTGATGATTATTCTGGTAAATAAACGAATTCGGAGCAAAACTGGGAAAACTTTGAAGACTTTTTAAATATAACCCATAAAAAACTGAGTCATACCATTGTATGCCATGGTGAAGTAATCATCTATAAGACTGCTTCTGCTCGTTGAACTGAAGACACTGGCATTCCTGTCCAGTTGCGCTTTTAGCAAGTTGCTCAGTGGAGTATCATACAGAACCCGGTAGAAACCTTGAATTAAAAATAAAGTATTAATTAATATTTAGGTAAATGAAATTGTAATTTTAGTGTTACATGGGACTTACTCTTTCCATCAGGATTGACTAATATCCAATTAGTGTCAAGATTGTCCTGAACAGTATGAACAGTAAGGAAGACGTCCTTCGGCAGCCACATTTTGGGCTTCAGATTTGGCAGAGTAGGAGTAACTGCGGTAGCGTATGTAACTGGAACCCACCAATACTCATTAGGGTCAATAACGGTAACCAGTCTCTCATATTTAAATCGCTCCTATAAAAACAAATAATAATTATTTAGTAATTGAGTATCGATAATATATAGATGATAAGTATTGTCATTGTTCTTCAATGTTGTTGGGCAATGAAAAGTATAAAATTGATAAAGGATGTACCTGAGACACCAAAATTTGGTTTGCTGCAGTCTTAAACACTTTCACGAGGGGATACCCCGTTTGCAATGTCCATGTGTCCATTACTTCTTTCACTGTTAAGTCTTCGGGCAAGTTTCCATCTTCATGGGCAGCCTCGTTTAGGACTCGGAATAAATCATCTTGTTCTACATTGCCGTAACGACTGTTAATTCACAACAATATAGAAATTATTGCTATCAGTGTAATAAATAGCTGAATTGATTCACCTATACACTCGTTTACATTAAAAACTTTCAAAAATAATTTAATACTATTATACTTTAATACTTTAAGCCCAAAAGACAGGATTTTAATACAAGATCTATAAAAAAACGTATAAAAAACGTATAAAGTATAAAAAAGTATAACGTATAAAAACGTATAACGTATAAAAACGTATAAAAAAGGAAAATTACATTGTAATTTTATGAGTTAATATTTCTTTTTCAAAATTACATACAATTCATGAACATAATTGCGTAATCCCTTCTGTAGAGTTGGTTCAGTGAGAAATCCATTCATCATGCGGATGATAGATGATCCCTTGTCATAGATAATTGCTCCCGGTTGATCCCCTTCATTCGAGAGGGGTAAAGTATTTGGTCCAGCATCGAATTCCATTGATCCTTGTTTAGAACCTATGAATCCTGCATTCATGCTGTCATATTCCGGATAAGTCTGGCCTAAGGCTATGCGTTCGCAATATGTTGCAAAACCTTCTTTGAGCCAAACCTGTAATTAAATTATTTAATTATAATTATACAGTATAACTATAATAAGGAGCTACACAGTTTAAAAATTAATTTTAACTATTCAGTTTACAATGTAAAATTCAAATATTTATTAAAAATAGTTCAAAGAGTGCTTACATCATTCCACCATTTCATGGTAAGGATATTGCCAAACCATTGATGTCCCACTTCATGCCCGATAACTGAAGTAATTGACCTTCTGGTAGCTTCAGTTGTTTCATTTGCAAAATATAGTAGCAAACTTTGTCTGTAATAAATGCATTATTCTGGTTATTATTAATTGCATAAAATATGAATACCTACCTAGTAATACCTTCTCTAAAGCACAATAGTTAATACTTCAGTTCTAAGCTTACGCGTATGTAATGAGTCCCCAATTTTCTGTAAATACCCAACAAAATATTATTTTCTGCATTATTTTTTGTAATCCGAATTTGATTTAAAGTATATTATTGTCAATTAATGTTCCCGTACCCATAGCCCCAAATGGGAAGTCTGGTATGGCAACAGAGTCCATCTTTGGCAAATCAAACGTCTGAGCAAAATATTCTTCGTAAAATGAGAGGACTCTTGCCGTTACGAGTGCAGAATAAGCTCCGCTGTTATTTTTGGCCATTAGCAAAGGTTGACCCCAAGTCTGGTGTATAAAATAGAAATAGAAATTATAATAAATCAACACACTAATAATATTTTATACTTAAAAACTACGTTCATTTGTGTTTACTTTGACAGGCTTATCGCCAAATTCCCCTGCAGGAGCCTCTTCATACACAAAATCGGACACAACAATTGCAACGAGGTACGTGGGCATATTAATTGAGGTTCTGTATTTAGCCCATTTCCAGCCTGGCATATTTGGACTGTAATTAAAATCAATGAAACATGATGAATTCCCCAATATTTATTAATTTCAATATAAGCATTGAAAGCATTGAGATTTTCTGGCATACTTGTTAATTTATTATATTTCATAGCTTACTCATCAGTGGTTTCCACAATGTCCATATTGCAAAGAGCGTTGTAGCCTGTTCCTTCATTGTATGCAATATTCATGTCAAATGTAGCTCTCATGATTGGCTCATCGAAGCAGGGAAATACACGCCTTGCTTCAATACGCTCAAATTGGGTTGTAGCTAACCATCTAATTATTAAAATTGAAATTTTATAATTATGTTAATGAGATACATTTTGTGAGGATGAATGACAGTTATCTTATTTTAATATATTTCAATTACCTTGTTACTCCTTGGGAATTTGTATATCTACTTCTGTATAGCCCACGGAGTTGCTCTGAAACGGGAGCAACATAAGTCATATTGATATAGTAAATAGTTCCCTGTACAAGGGAAGAAGACAGGGAAATTGTGTAGGTCTCATCTTCAGTATTATGCTCCCCGGGAGCAGCGATCCCAATATCGGCACCAGATTCATCGGTCACCTTAGATAATTTTAATATGTAAAGTTTGCATTACAAAATTTATTTAGGTTTCCTTGTAACAAATTGTTTCCTTTCTTTTCATGTTATTTTTTCAGATCGCAAAAAACAAAGTTATTAGTTTTATATTGCAAATTTTTTTTGAAGTGAAATAAAAACAATTTGTTAAAACCCCTAATCTTTATTAATCCTTTTTTAATCCGATTAATCACAATGTGAAATGTTCCCTATCGTGCATTAAATTCTAAAGTACACATATATTACAACATCGTGGAAAGTGTGCCACAAGTTAATTATGACTGGAACTATGGCTCTTTTCTTGCAAAAGGCTTAATACATTAGGCAGATTAAAACTTCACCGACAAATTGCTATGCTTGTATTATTAGAGAAAAATAGTACATCATTGTAATATTGCGATTTAAATTTACCGTAACCGACGCTTCGTCAATTTCGATCGTAATTGAATGAAGCGTGATGACATCAGTAGCGTTTTGACACCGGACTCTGATACTAACTTCCCCTGGAGCTTTAAATTGATTCGGATCATTGTCATCTAAAAATGGCCGAACCGATACTACGTAATGTTCTGGGATTACGGTTGTAGGAAGACGATATCTTAACGCACGTGCGCTGACGGCGTGATCCCGATGAAGAAGATCCGTAACTGAGACTTCATCCTTTAATTGCAATGGAGGAACACAATTAACTACGCTAATTACACTTACTAACAATAAATAAAATTGTGGAGACATTTTCAGCTACTCTGGACCTCTATGTCCTACTAAACTAAAAATTATTGATTGAGTTACAGTAGGATGGATGGTGAGCCTTTGTTAAAGTAATCTCCTGATAAACTAAAATCTACGATCGGTCTCAATTTGATGACATTTTAATTTACATACTTAGCAAGGATTTTATCTGTTATCTCTACTTGATTATAAACAAGTAGGCAGGGATGGAGTATCGTAATTCCCTTCCTAGTATACATAACTATTTTATACTGAAAGTCTTATCACTTTTATATAAATTAATAAGCAGTTTTATTAAAGCAAAAATTCATTATGGTGAGCCTTGCTTTGTACATTAATAATTAATACCATTTTAGATTTGTGTTAAAGTGGACTATTAGGGACTCATTATATTTATATTATTTTCCATAAGCCAGGTAAGAATGCAAAGTAATTTAAACGTATAATCGCTGTGACAGTGACAAAGATCTGTGCAGTGGAACAGCTTAATAAAATTAAAATTATCACAGCTTTGTTTGAACGTTTGATAAATCCAGGTTGTAAATTAACTGAAAAATGTTAATAAATGATGACATAATGTGTCAAGGCTACTTACTACTTGCATGCAGAAGTGTAAGTAGAAATGTATAATAGTCTCAAACTCTCTCAAACGTTTTGCGTCTCCTAAATAAAAATATACAAGTATAATATGATTGCATGCTATATATTATGTGTGTTCTATGTCATGGGACTGTGAATGTGAAACTTACATGTTTGGTGTTAATAGTATGAGTTCCCATATCAATAAAAGTAAGTAGATGCTATTTATTAGGTAATGAAGGTAATGAACAGTAATCCGAACATTATTATAACTTGTGAATCAATGCATGTTATATCATACATAAATTCTGACAAATGGCAACGTGTTCGAGTAATATCAAACCTGATTTACATTAAAAATACATTCATTACCGTTGTTATAATTTCAAGATGCCTAGTAATTAGTCAAATTTGGTGTGTGTCTAGAGTTTCTTTCATAATCATTATTAAGAGGGAACATAGTTCGCTCTTTATGTCAATAGTAGAGTCTGTCTGTCTGTCTGTACGTACGTCTGTCTGTATGTCCTCCACACTGAGGTGCCGAAATAGACGGTTTTTAATGATAGTCTATATAACTGAGGTTCCGAAATAGACGGTTTTTTGTTTTCGGGTTAACATTGATTCCTACCAAGTTTGACATGTAATAAATTCAAACTTTTTCGAATAAATTCAAACAGTTTCGAATAAATTCAAACTTTTTCGAATAAATTCAAACAGTGAATAACTATAGGAAGTATAGGTTCCCTCTTTGTTACATTCGTTTACAACGGTTTATTTCAATTCAACTTGTTAGTATAAGAAACAGATTCAAATGCTATCCAATAAATGTGAATAATATGTTTGGCTAACACAGCAAACTCCCCATCATGGCATTTTGCGGCACCTAAGTACACCTTAATTCTTATATTGTTTGCATTAAACTGAGCATTGCTGTTTGCAAGAGTAGAAAATATATAAACAACATTACTCATCAACACAGGGTATAATAGTCAAATCCCTAACATACGATTGAGTGAAACAGAGTGGAGATCACGTGGAGATTGCTATATCATGTATAGGTAGTGTGCTCAAATATTTTTATAACATGTACTATAGGTAGTGTGCTCAAATCTACTCAAATATGATATAGCATGTGTAGGTATGGATTTCAAAAATACTGGCGCTCGCTTCATCTCTGTGTAGTATGTATATATATCTATGCTCATCAACTACACATAATATGATATGTATATTTAACATAGGTTTGAAAATCTCCATTTGTTTATCTATATCGACCATTCTTGTGCAAATTCCTAGCAGGGTGAACTTTCTCCCAGGGGGGTGCAAATTAATAAGTGCCCATCTAAATCCATTATGCTATAATAACCCCGTGACTATTTGAGATGGCTTAAACAGCAACGGACGTTTTATTAGTTTATTTGTCGAGAGTTTTGGAAATCTTTTAATAAATACTACAGTGTCATTATTTAATGGTATTTAGGATGCATACGTAAATTACAGAGTCATCTCACTGCTGCTTACTCACGAATCACTTCTTCAATACAGCCCGTTTGAAAATATTTATTAGGGATATTTAACTTTTTGGAATGTTTGTACAATTGTATATCACAGTGATGTCCGTAATCTTGTACTTCCTTTTGCATTTTTGCTAGGCTCTGTTCCGTTTCCTCTCGTATCTAAAACATAATGCAAAATTCAAAGAAGAAACGCTGTGATAAATTATTTAATTAATTTTGATTTAGAATTAGTGTCATTTTCAGAGTAATTGTTCCAATTTATACTATAACTGAGAGCTCTGGGCACTCATAAGCATTTAATAGCTACCTTATTTATTTTTTCTTGATGTTTGGAACCATCTTGATTAGTCTTGACTAAACCATTATAGCCTTGCTGCTCCATAAAGTTTTCATCTTGATACGTCACCTTTGAGAACATACCATAATTAAATGGCATACATTATTTATTATCAACCTACATAGCACAAATATGTGCATATCTGTAAATTCATAAAAATTACAATTTCAGTGCAATCATTATGATGTTCCTTTACTTCCGCCGGTAGGTCTGCGTTGATCTCCTAAAATTCAATACAGATATCAAGTTACTTTTATTTATACAACTTTCGCGGATGTTTTATAATCAGTATAAGGCTCCATTATTCTGATAAATAATTCTGATAAGAAATTTGCATATTATATTAAGTCATTTTCGATGAGGGTACTCTACTTCTACTTCTGAGTACGCACAATGCTCTGTGATATTATTTTTCAAATTTAAAAGTATCAATTGTTTATTAAAAATACAAAATTATTCAGTTTGCATATAAATGCGACTAGTGACAATAAATACCTTACAATTTGTTGACGATAAACAATGCAATACACGTTTCAGAATAAAACACGACAACCAAATCAGGAAGATTGTAATTAGCACTATAACGATTATACATTGAAACATGAATGAGAAAATATCGTAGCGCGTGGTAGATTTTGGCAGTAGGCTTTGAAAGAAATTTGAAACGAAATAGTAAAACTGAAGAGTAATAGATTCAAAAAATGAGGTTGGTTTATTTGAGACATTGGATGTATCGTTTGAAAAAATATGCTCAACTATACAAAATGGGAAATTAGAAATATTTGTAATTGTAAAATATGATTGAATATCTTTGGGTTCCGATGTATTCATTTTTGAGCTTTAGCAGAAATATTTGTGAACTGTCTTTTATAATTTTTAGGGGAGGATCGGTCGCCTACTTCCTTGTATTAGTTACAGTTTTTGTCGACTGGAATTTATTTCGCTACAAGGGAATATGTCGAGTTCAGTATGCATAAATAAAGTTCCCTCAGTACCAAAGAACGATATAAAGAGAAGTAAACGACTTTTGTGATTTTGATTATAAGTGTAGGTCGTAGGTACAGTATAAACCATATAACAATATTTAATGGATTATCTCATATTTGCATGTTATGTTGCGGAGTTATTTCCGTAATGAATAATGTGAATGATGCAAATAATATGAAATGTTTGGGATCCGTAAACACTAAGAGATATGGCGATAACCAATAACGTTGTATAACTTTGGCAGTTGGATGTAGGTAGTTTACCTAATATGTGTTCTATATGAAAGTATTATAAAGTTGATAAACATTCTCCGCAAAAATTAGACCTGTTTGTATTTCCGGTTACAAATAAAACTCTTTTAACGGCATTTATTTTATGCAGGGGATATAAAGAACATTCACTTAATTGCTTTCGAACAGAGTAAATGACAATATAGAATAATGGGTATTTTGTGGAGTAGTACATCTGAAGATGCTAAATCACGGGCAAAAGAAGAGGATCACAAACGGGCCCTAGAAATAGCTAGAGTTGAGAAGGTATGTAATTTTAACAGGCTTTTGTTTTAAGAAAATATCAAAAGTTACATCATATTTAACTATACAAGTCCTGCCTAATTATTTTAATACAATATAATAGAAATGTTACACATCTGTAAAATTTATTGCTAATAATAAGTAAAAAATTTCAGGAAGCGCAAGAACAGGAAAAAGAAAATGAACATAAGCGAGTAATTGAGTTACAAAAGATGCGTGATGTAAACACAAATTAATGAATTGTCTATACAATTTCTAAACAAATATATGGTACTAATACAATTTCAAATGAATATCTTAATAAGTGAATTATTCTATAACTTTTTAGGAGGAAGCAAGAGAGATACGAGAGGTGGCTAGGGTGGAACAGGTACTTTTTATAGTTATTTTTGTTTATTTTTGCTAGGGGAGCTATGTCTATGTCATTTTATTGGGATGAGTTTTATAATTATAATTTTTATTGCAGGAAGAGCAGAGAAAAATTAGAGAAGCCGAACTACAAAAGGAAGTGATGATAGAAAATATTAAACATGAATATCTACTGAAAATACATAATGCAGATGCTGGCGTTGTATTGGTAAAACAATTGACCGAAGCCGGTAAAAAGACCGAAGAAATTGATCAAATACTTACATCACTAAGTGCGTATGCCAATCAGCCCTCTTTACCTCTTAGCTACATGGACACTGAGGAATTTAGGTCAAGATTAGTAAACTACGAACCAAAAAGGAACAAAAAAATGCGAAGATGTTAAAAAATACCTACATTTCCACTGTGGCCATGTATCCCCATATAAAATTAAATTAATTAACTAATTTTGTAGAATTGTTTAAATAATAAATCAGCTCACATTTCAAGACTCTACATAAAAGCAAACACTCTATAGTCTATAGTATTATTGAGGTGCATAACACTATGAGCACTAATTATATCGAAGTTGGCATCGGTAGGTAAGGTACCTATAGATATTTAGGTATGTGATTAAAAATACTTTACTAGAGATTAGCATACCTAATTCTTACTGTTATCATAGAATCCCAAGACTTACCTAAATACCTTATGTAAGGAAAAGTAGTTCTACTACCATATTTTAATAAAATAAAATTGCATAGAAATAATATGCGTAAACTAGAAACTCAATATTATCTATACTAGGAATTACAATGCGTAAGTATTACAACACAAGATCATAAGTACATTAAAATACATTTTTTGAATAATGAAATCCTTTCAAATATTTGTCCACACGATTCGTGTTATCTGCTCCAAGAACTAGTCTACGATGGAAATATATATACATAGGTATTGTAAATGTTAGGTAGAGTTATAGATATTTTTCTCCGCTTAGTACACTTTGTGGTGAATGTGTGTGTGTATATATTAATATTTATTCACCCAACACTAGGTTGCCTCTCTGCATTGAATAATTGAGTTAGGGAAGCTGCATTTATTAATCTCTTACTGTTGATGACATTTTGTTATCGCAAACTGCTACATTTATATTGCAAACATACTACTATTATAATATCAATAATCTGCTTAAACCCGGAGATGGTACTGAAGCGTAAATACCTTTATTTGTGCTAACACAAATACATACAGTTGTCCGGTCGTCCAAAAGTACCTAATAAAGGAAGCACTAATAGCTCCTGACACAAATATTTGGGCAATACTTGTTACGATTGACAGTTTTGTCTGTACATATTGGTTACTTACTTGCAGTCGAAATAATTTGCATACTTAATATCAGAATTCAAACGAAGTTTGTAACAAACTATTTGGCCATCGTAAATAAATTTCCCGTTTCGTGTTTATGTTTACTACTTTTTAATGATAAAATGTTGTTGAACCGTGTTCTTTCCCTGCCGTTTGTATTTTTGCCGAGTAAAGATTTCTGATACTGTATCACTTTTATATGTTATTAAGCTGTAAGTAAAACGATTTATTAAACTGAAATGTGCTCACTTTATTAACTTTACAGTTTTATAAGTTAAAAGGAAGGAAAGTTAAATTATAAAAATTATGGTTGACGAAACAACTGTCCTAATTACAAAAGTAACGCACATACGCATTCAGTTTACATGTTATTTATTATTCGCCAGCTTTGTTTATTTTTCTCCTACTGTACAAAAATTTATTGAAAACTATTTTAGAAAGGCTAAGTCTGCAAACAGGATGTGCGCAGATGTACAGGTATATTGGATATATTATTAATAATTATGTATATTGTAGAAGCTTTAAGATGGTTTGTGATAATGTTTTATTTTGTTTGTTGTTCAGCATGAAATCGAAACTAAAAATGACTTGACTATGGAAGCAGATCAAGTTCAGCACCAACAGGACTACGGTACTATTCAAAAAGAAGTATCTAAAGTCAACAGAACAACCCATGAGCAGCAAGACACTAAGAAGTATTGGGTGGTTCGTCAATGGACAAGTTTTACTAATGCATTGAACCGTGTAATCTGTGGATCAGAAAAAGTATAGTAATTAAATATAATGATCTTTCAGTTGGGCCATTGCACCGAAGTACCTTAGCAATGCAGCATAATGTTTGAAATTATTTTAGAAAGTTAGGGAAATCAGTGGTTCTCACTTATATTTGTATTTTGTTAAAATGCTGGTGGCATTGGTATACTATGGTTAGACGGAGAGATCGATATGCTAATAGTTCACCTTTAATATAGGTACTCTAAATTGTTTAAAATTATTTTCATCAGAATCGGAGCTCAAGTCATGGGGATTTGATACAAAAAGATCCCGAGCCGCAACGAAGCGAGTTGGTAATTAATGTAATTCAAATTCCTGTAAATGCTTGTAATTACATAATGGTAATATACAGATACATAATGTACCGTCAGCTATAAGATGAGCATTAATCTTTATGGTTAAATTATACTAACCAGAAGTACGACTTTTTGATTTTAGCAAGTACATTTTACTAATTAATTGGTTATCACAATGATTTACTATTATAAAAGTTAATGGTGTATAAAATATAGCAGGTTAGCAGCGGCACACAGACCGAAAATAATGACACTTCAACCGAAACTGCATTGACAAATAACTCCTGCACTGATTGTGCAATTCGCCATAATGAAAAAGCTGAAAAAATTAGAAAAGTAAGTGTTATTTTTTTTACATTATTTGAATAGCTGTCTGTACCTTTTGAAAATAATATTACACATAATTTAATTATTGTTAAATTATTACAATTTAATAATTGTTTGCTAATAGATAAAAGAAAAGGCTGACATGAAAATAAAACAACTTCGCGATGAGGTCACCGATTATGAACATGAGTGTGATGTGCGTTCCTTTATGCATTACAAAAAATTGGGTATTCCGCAAAACATGTTTCAGGATAGCGTTGTTACAATTGAAGAGATTAATGACCGATGAAATGAGGGTAGCAGAATGTCTATTCTTACTTAACCTCCACTATATTCCAGTAAATATAATTATGTATTTAGGGTGTCCACAAAATATGTCCATTCATTTGATAATACTATGAAATTTTTGATAATAATAAATAATAATAATTGCTACTTATTAATTAGGAATGTACTGTAATTCCCTCTTATAAAACATAAAGAATCGTACATCTTGTTTGTAGCACAAAGATGCTAGTATCTACACTCTATTTTATTTTGCTGCACTTTCTACAAGCATTGTAACCATCACATTGATCATCCCATCATACGTATCGAAAACATGTTTGTATTTTATGGCTCGTAGTGGTCCATTTCGAATCCCAAAATATTGCAATGTGTTAATCTGCCTTCGTAATAATTTTGTTTCATCTACTGATCTCATTTCACTTAAAGCTTTGACGGAGATCTTCCACATTTTTGAAATAGCAACAAGTAAAAATGTTAAGAGTGTAATTCCACAAAAAAATAGAAAGATAAATGGAGAATACGCAACAAAAGGAGTATTTTCGCGCATTCTAATTAAGCAAAACGAACTGAATACTGCAAAAAATGCGAAAACCACAATAAAATAAGGAATCATTATCCAAATGCAACTGTCGTTAAAATAAACATTTAGGAGATGCAGGCGACGGTAAAATTTCATCTTCTCTGAAATGTGACATGGACCATCCCTTAAGAAATTGTAAACGAAAATGAATTCTCTTGACAAATTTTGAGTTTATATTCGTTCTCAAAAGTCAGAATTAATGATTGCTTACATACCGATGAAATCCTTGCGACATCCAAATGATGTTCTTAATGACATACAAGCCAATGAACATGATAACGTAAAACGACGACATTCCACTAGTTGCACTGTTGCAAACTTCCAGAAAAATAAGTATCATGTATACAAATTTATTGTTGTAGATTTCTTTCATGAAAAAATACGAAACGTTATGTTTCCCTGGTACAATTATTTGTAATGATAAAGCAGCCATAATTAGAAATCCAACGGAGAAGGGTAAGTACCATTTTTCCAGAAACTGTTCCAGGACTGTTAAAATATGCGACGTACGACTGTTTGCCCCTTCAAACACAAACATTGAAAGTCCATTACGTATACATATAAAGAAAGTGTAGAATATATGTATATTATACTAAATCTAATAAACCATGTCAATGGGTGTCCAACTGTATCGGCAATGAGCATGCGCAGTGGAATGCGCAGTGGAAATGCAATGGAATGCGCAGTGGACGGGTTTTGTTGATGAAAGTGGTTTAAGTAGCATATTAGAGACATTTTGTACTGAATTCCCGCAAAATCTCACATTACCCCATGTTTGGGGTAAATTGAGATACATATTTGAATTTCTTGCGTCAGCACCTTTAAATCGATACCCCACTTGCCATATGTTTGTATTTAAAGAACAAGTGGGTGTGACAACAACTCCATGGGGTGTGGCCAATTTGGTCCAAAAACACTGGCAAGATTACTTTTGACCTTCTCTTTCGAATTATGAAAACAGAATTGAAAAAAGTTGACGTGTTAAAAAGTTAGAGCGCGAAGAGACACAGGGACACACAGACAGACAGCCAAGACGAACCCATACTGTATCGTGGCCGATACAGAATAAACAATTAAAGTTATTTGTTTGTAAGATAAATAATTAAGGATAATAATTTATAAAGGTTTGGAATTTTGGTTTTACCATGCTTGTGGTACATATTTGCATAAGATTTATCTTTAGGTCATATTTTTTACATCTCCTAAACATTACAATAAATTATGTGACGCTGTGTAGGTTTGCCAAGGATTTGTCATAAAATTATGAGGATATTACATTACTTACTGTGATTTACACCAAATTGAGCTTCTTTGTACAACTGGTTCAACACATATACAATATCACATTCCTTCTTGCACATATTGTAGTAGCTAATGGAGAATGAAAGGTATCCGATTGCAGTCATGATATTTAAAAGTGTATCATTGTATGATAGATTCGAGCGTTTAAGACTCCAGACTGCTAAAACTGTTTCGTAAATAGCCATAGCAAAACAAATTACAGTTCGGCCAAGAATTACTCGACGTGTAATTGGAGATGTGGAAACTTTGAACTTTTTGGTTGACTCATCCCACCCAAATGGGGTTACTCCATATTTCTCTAAAGTATTTGTGACAGCGCCCAAATAAGGCAGAGACGTGCTACTGTGAGACATCCTTTCCTCAAGTGATGCTAAAGGTGAATAGAACTTTAACTTGGCCGAAATGTGTTAATAAATATACATTTTCTGAGTACGCACTCCATTTTACCATTCAACTCCCTCGTAATGACAAGTTAAAAAGTGTATAATGTTATTTCTCGGCATGACATGACTCAAATGCCTGACTTCCTTTTTCCTGTTTCATGCACAAATACTGTCCATTTTAGGGCAATGGTAAATATTTATGGATGTCATTTAAAGTGGCGACAAAAATCGATGAAAGTGGCGATATTTAATTATATTTTAAATTAATATGGCGATAATGAAAATGGCAACAG
>JAQFYC010005653.1:0-13891 GCA_034694165.1 Tomocerus mixtus
TTAAGTTTAAATATTTATTACAAAAATACCTAGCTCAAGTTATTGTGTTTCTATTTTACAAAAATTGCCCATTTATTCTCAATAAATTTCACACATATATAGTTGCTACTTAATTTAAACCACAATTACCTATCTGTTTTCATAAACAAAAGACTAGAGCTGAACGAATTTCAGCTTTATTCACGCCATAATCGCCTAAAGGGCGATTATGGGATCTCTATTGGGGCTGTTAAATAAAATATATTGCATTAGTGGGTATTTATTAATGCAATATTGTTTACGAAATTTACCTTTTCCATGAAAACTGATTTTATAAAGTGACATTTTTAAGTATCAAATTAAAATAGTATGAACGATGCATTTTTGCATGTCGCGCAATACGTTTATGGAAAAAATCCTTCCGAGCGTAACAACAAATTTTCAAACAATTGGCATCAGTTGCTCATTAAAAATTTTATAATGTAAAGTGTAACGTAGTGTGCAAATTCACATTACAATCTGCTCATCTAATACTAATATATAATGTAAGTAGGACAACATGCCAGCAATTTTACATTACAATTGAATAGATACAAGTCCAGGAGCTAAGTGAGTTACATGGCAGAAGGCTGTAATATACCTATAGAAAGCTCTTCTACTATTCTAATTTTAAATTCTAATGTTAGAGTACCTTTTAAAATGTTATAGTACATTTTTTATTACACTTAGTTTTCTTCTTCTTATGCTTCATGATTATACTATGCTACATATTTATGCATCTACTGTTTATTATCAATTTATTAATTTTGTAATTCAATTTGCTGTAGCTATTTTGTCGATAATATAATGATCCATTCCTTATAATGTTTAAAGACAACTACATTAATACCCACATTATAGTATTTGATAATGACTTAAGCATTTAAATCTTTGTATGTGATAAGACGAAATGTTTTAATACCCCGTTTTAGTTTATGAAGATGCATTACAATATTACATACCAGTAAACATTTCTTTGTATCGTAGAGACAGATTACTTCAGTTTTGGTCCTTTTGGTAAATTGTAAATACTACGTATGTCTTGCCAAAACATTTGAACACTGAAAAGTCTGCATAAATGATGAGGGAGCAGAATTGTCTTCTTGAGATTTTCAACAAAATGTAAAAGAAATAATCTTCAAAAATAAAATAAAAATAATAAAGAAGGTATTGTTGTTTCCCTGAGAAAATTTGTTCCACTCTTTTTTATAAAAAAACGTGTAGCGATACCTACATAATGTACTCAACTAAATTAGTGACGCATATTGTATGTATAATAAAACTTCAATTGAAGTACCTAATTTTGTAAGTTAACACAATGCAAAAGTTAACTATTGAAAGTGTTAATGTTTCAAAAATCTTGTAAAATTATTAGTACAATTGCAGGTTGAGGCTGAAGCTTCATTGAAAATTAAAATTTCTTCTTCGTCCTTTACTAATGTGTACATATTTCCATAATTACAGCGATGTGTATGCTTAAGTCTACGGATTGTCATCGTATCAAATTGTTTACCTTAATTGCAAAGCGAAAAACAAGGAAATGTCAATTAAAGTTGTTTTTACTGTTTGCTTATAATGTCGACAGCGTGAATAAGATTTAAGGTACCACATGTAGTATTGTTATTAGTAATGTCATGTAATGTGGTGCTATGCTAATAATACGACTTATTATTGTACGTTTTTGTATTTATATTGTGAATGATTGTTGAAACCTCAATACTATAAGACAAAAAGTGACTAATGAAACAAAATGGTCAGTAATTCCGAGTATTTAATTCTTTGCCATTCTTAATAGGGTATTTACAATAAGGTATTGTTCTTAGCTTAATCATTCTACTTACTATGTTTTTCCTAATTATCACTAACTATAATTGTCTGTAATAAGTTGCATGGTATAGGCATAGTTTACGCTTACGCACCTTGTGATGGTGCTACAATACAAATATGTAAACTAGCGGAATGTGTTGGCTGTCATTAATTATACTTAATTTCTACTTAATATACTACCTATCAACTTGCAGTTTAATTTTCTATAACTTTCATGTTTGGTTTATATTTAACTATTTGATAAGTTGTATTGCTGTATCTATTAAACTAGGAGGCCTACCTAATCAGACTAATCGAAAGTATAGTTATTAATAGGCAGCTAAACAAAGTAACAGTTAAGGTACATACCTAGTATATGCACTTATTTATATACTGGAAATAAAAAAAAATCTATCGATTAACATTACTAATAAATGAATTGGACATTATTATTATTACGAGTATTTATTGAGGAAGGCGTCATGGTCCGTTGCTGAATCACACTAGTAGCATGAATAATGTGGGAAAGGTGAGAAGAATTATGAAACACACTTGTCTGGTGTTGTTGCTGTTTAGTCAGCGATTATTGGGATTGCTGCTGTTGCTGAAGATGACAACGAAATGACTAAAATATTTTGCGGAGAGTCAACTCCTTGAGGAATTTGAACTTGTTGAATTGGATGAGGGGACAATGGCGATTTATTCATACTCATTCTACTAGGCTTGTGTGGAGACATTTGCTGTTGTTGTCGCTGGTGATGGCGAAAGAGGGTTAAATTGTGGGGAAAGTTAGAAACTTGCGCTACCATATTAAATTAATTCATCAAGGTCAATATGGTAGCATAGACAACATATTTAAACAGTATGCCGTAACATTGGAATTGAATGGAACAAAGAAAAAGAAAAAAACATGCTGGTGAATCAACAGAACACACACTCAATTCAGCCTATTTATCATTGAGAATGGAAGTCACGCAAGATGTTAACTGCCTCAAACAATAGGCGTCAACATAGGGCACACTGTCATATCTCGAAAATTTGGCCTCTTCGTCCAATCTCAACAACTTCGCCCTCAAAACGGGTATTTTTTGTGCCAAGATTTCAAACTGCTTTCTGGAATCTTTCAACCGTTTTTCTGTTTCCAGGATCTCCTGTCCTAGGTCTAAAAATTCAACAAATGATATTTGTTAAAACAGGTCACATCGAGGCTGCAATCGTATGCCTACTCATGCAAGTTTCTTTTACGACAAATAATTCTGAAAGTTAAAGGCATCAGTTAACATTAACTACTTTTACTTAAGAAATGATTGAAAACGAACCACTGTTGTACTGAAGGTACTTTTCTGTGAAAATCGGAATCACTTCAAGAGAATTGTGGAGCTCAGTTATGACGCTATTAGTAAATGGAGTTCTTGAGGATTCCCGAAACTTTCCTGTTGCCGCTTCAGAGTAAGATTTGGGAGCGTTCGCAAAAGTATTGTCGAAAGAACTACTGGTAGTCGCCATTGCTGAAACGCTGATATTATTCTGGATTTTCAAATCACCCTCATCATTGATGACCCAATTGAAATGTTCTTTTTTAATTTTGCAATCTTGGAATTTCACTTTGGGGTTAATTCCCAATGCCAATGCTTGCTCGTAATTCAGCCTATCTTGATATGCTGACTCCTTGTATTTCTGCCCCAAACAATTAACTTTAGTTTTAATTGTAAATATATGGTTAGGCATATAGTAAAAATAATAAATGTAAAGCTGTATACCTCTTATGCGTATGGTTAATCTAGCTCAAAATTATAACTGACAATTACAATACAACACATAAAATCGAAACGAGAACTATAGGAATAAACACTTCCAACCCTCTTGCAACCAACTTGTCTTAAGGCGCCCCAGGAATTATCGATTGTAGTTTTTCCAGAATTATTTCCTACCTGACATTAACTAAGTAACACGAATACTTATTTCGCAAAATGTTTTGGCATTTTTGATTACTATATGCTTACTATTATATTACTATAATACGCTTGATCGGACAAAGACAAATATTGGGATTAAGAGGCATTTCTATCTTTTTGAAATATTCAACGGTTTTTCACTGTATGCGTGTATTTGTCCTCTTTTGAGGGTCAGGCTTCTTCTGCCCCTCCCTCTTGATTCGTGACGTACCTGCCTTTTTGCATATTATTGTACTAGATCCCTACCTAATGCACTTTCATCTAAGGGTAGACTAGCTATTTGAAGATTTGGTAGCCACCCGTACTGATATTGACAAATTACTGGTGAAAGTTGCTTTCAGCGCTTACATTTTTGCTGGGTACTCTTAACACATGAACCTATAGGGTAGTTTCATGGTTTTTGACTTTGACTCATATTAGCATTAATCAGGTTTCTTCTAGTAATCGAATAAATAAGTGTTTGTGATTCCTGTGATCTACCTTCTTCCAAAAAATGATGAACGGGATTTCACTTCTCAAACTTTGTTGGGGTAATGAAAAACCCACTTTCGAAATCTTACACTAAGGCTGTAAGGTTTTAGGAACATGAAAATTAGAGAAATGATAACCCCTTCGTCGTATATCGTAATATATAACATCCCAAAGTTACACAGCTTTGAATTTATTATTTTGCTTATCGGTCAAACAAAAATTAAAATAGCAGCGAAATCACAATTTCTAACATAAAACTAACCTTTTTCATCTCTGATGACATTTTTGACCACTCCTTGGATACTTGACGAATTACTTCAACATGCGTCATTTCTGGATTAGAGGATTTTAACTGGGATCGTCGTTCCTTCGCGAACACATTAAAGCCTAATCAACAATAATGAATCGATAATATGTACTTTCGTTTTATATTTCGGTATAATAAGTTGTTTTAATAAAGTAACTGTTTGCAAATATTAAGTACTTGTCCAATTAACTCACCAACAAACATCCGTTTTGTGGATTTCGGCATTTTCAGTTTTTGCTGATGATTGATATTGATGGAACAAGCGTTAATGGTAGTACTAGTAACAGCCACAGTATCCCCACCAGTATTAGCATCAGTTGCAAGCGAACCCGACATATTTACAACGCTTGGTCTATCAGTTTCAGTATTATTTGAGTCAACATCAGGAGAACTTACGTATGTATTAGAAACTGCACACTCAACACGACTAGTTGAACTGATACAGTCAAGTTGAAGCCATTTCTCGGGAGAAATGGTCTCCAGTGCAGGATCCCCGTACCCATCCACTTCCGGCAGAACCAACACCTCCATTCAAAAGATGTTTCTGAGAAAAATTAAATAGTATTTTTACAAACCCCGAAAGTTCTATACGCGTTCGTAGGGAGTACTATTTTGAAATAAAATGAAAATAAGGAAACGGCTTGTTAATTTCACCTACTCCAAAATGCTATCATTCGTTTCAAAATATGGCGCCCAGCGGATGATGAGATGATGATTGGTATAATTCGGTGTAAAATAATGGAAGCCTTCTACAAAGAGCAACAGAGCGTTTCGATTACAATTAAAGGTAATTAAAGTTTCTATGATGAACACTAGCATGTAAGGTCGTATAAGGAGGGGTTGTAAACGGATGATTTTATTGAGAGCGATTTCATTTTGAAGAGGGATCCTTAGGGGCCCTTTCCTATTTTCCAAACTTTGGGAGATGGATGCCAGAAATTATTTCCTACGATCAAAGCACAGCATTTGCTATCCTTTGCTGTGTTATATTTTTGGTCCCAATTGAACGAAACTATACATAATTACACCATATACCCTCCATTAAGGACAGGCCATTCGTGTTCCAATCCATTTTCAAAAAATTATTGTTGCGATCTGTGGCATAACAAGACCGGAATTCCCATTCAACACGAACCCGAAATCCATAAACAGGAATTTCGTGATATCACCTCTGGTTCGTTTCCATGGATACCAACAGGCTATTCTACTGTCTATTCCCCTTCATTCCGTTCCCAATGACATGAAATTTAGGCCTTTGAAAAATCCTGAAATTTTTTCGCGATTTTGTATCTAGTTCTAGATGGTTCAATGGATTTTAAAGTGGTTGGGCAAAACGGATTCCTGGATTCTTTGGCTAGAGCGTTTCGCGTTTACATTTTGAAAAATTGCCTTAATATAAGTTTGATAGGCATATACATGCGTGAAAACAGCAAAAATGAGTTTATCATACTCTGTGAGGGTTTTTACGACTTCCAGTGCAAAAATATCAAAATGTAAACGCGAAACGCTCTAGCCAAGGAATCCAGGAACCCGTTGACCTCAACCACTTCAAAATCCGTTGAAGCGTCTAGAACTGGATACAAGAACGCGGAGCTATCTTTTACACGGAATATGCTACCTTTTATGTCGCATCGCAACTGGTTCATACTTAAGTTATCTGCAGCAAAACTTATAGCGCTGGTGAGGCGCCCATTGTAAAGTATAGTACAAAGTTCATTGCGGAGGTAGTTTCGGTAAAACCCATCCTGCAGGGTCTCCGTTACCATGAGAAAAAAGCCTAGTGTTGCCTCAATTTTGCCAGAATCTGTGGTTCCTGGCTTAGATATATATATATTATATATAAGTCCATTTCTGTGCCTACGATGAAGAACCCATAATATCCTTCTACACCTAAGCATTTTTTGGTAGATCGAGAGGCTGCGCGATGCACATAAAACGAAACCATGCACTTGTTGGTGAGGTCGATGTAGAACTAACTTTGTTATATGTACTTAGCTAGGCTAGCATTATATTATTGTCTTGATATTATGTAGAGGTACCTCTGTTTTGTACTTATAAGTTTCTTTGTAAACCAGTTATATATATATTCTCTCTTGGTTAACCGCCTGTCGACTTGGGCAGTACAATATAGGTACATTGAGTGGATTTAAATATTATTTAAAATAGTAAATGATAGTTTTCAATTTCAACTCTTAACAATAACTGATTAAAACTAAAAGATGTTTAGTTGACAATTTGCAAGGCATTTTAAGTATTTAGTAATTTATTCACGATTCTACAGGACATTTATTTTTTGCTATATATACAAACGAATTTTAATATAATATTACTATTGTATTTAATTGTAGTCGCAATCATCTGTCTCTTTGAAAAATGTTTTCCTCTAGAGTTTAAACTCAAATTGGTATTCATATTACATAAATATATTATTGTCGCCGAGGACTAACCCTAGCTTATCTGGACAGTGCAGTAGTAGGGAGTTTGCATTGTATTGTATTATATTATATTTATTGTTAGCTTCCTAAATACAATGGTAATTCTACTAACAATTTTAAAGAATTATTGCTAATTTACACAGAAGTTAAGTAATAAGTGTAAAATATTAAAATAAAATTATGTCCGAATTACAGTATCTTAAATCCCTTCGTATTCATATTGACATTAATTAGTACTTCAGCGGATTGTAGCTCAAGTAAATAGGATTTAGTTTAGTTTTAAATAGTTTTAGGTTATTAGGAACAAAGAAGATTTATGTCCGTAAGTAGGTCCATTAAATTTTATATTCTGATAATTGTATTATATTATTATATAAATAGTTTGTTACGTGTAGTTATAGTAGTTAGTAGTGTGCCCAGGTAGCCACTGCTTCTCTGGGTGATTCAATTAAAATATATGCATAATTATATAATTCAATTTGGAAGCACACAGATCAAAAGTATTATGTTAAAGCTAATGTAATCATTATCTAAAGATTTTTTATCATATTTTGTGCCTCTATAATTACGCATCGCATAACTATAAAAGACTTATTGTATTGTAATTTTAGGAAAATTCAGTTCTAGTATTAAGCCTATGTTTTCTCTATAGTACTAGGTAACATTTAGTTAGTAGATTTAAAATAATTTTGACGATAATGTAGTGCCAATTTTCTCCCTAGTTTTCAAATGTGCAAAATAGAATGCAAAGGCAAAGGAATATTAATGCACTAATATGTTTCCTTTGTGAAAAAATGCCATTTACAGTAAATAATAGCACTTATATTGGGTCATATCGAATTTGTAGAAATTAGTAAAAATTTAGCGATGAATTCTCATTTGTAAGCCAATCTTCCAAGTTAATTAATTTGCTTAACTGTACATAATATTAACCATGATACTTATATACATCGTCAGTTACAACATAGAGTGATCAGTCATCACTTCAGGAAGAACCACCACCTTCGTGCTACTGGACTGTCCACTGGTTTGCTCATTAAGTACTTTCGTAAAAGAATTACGCTTATTGATGAAACCACGATACTAGCTCCTATGACGCTGTTCAATAATTATAAGATAAATTTTTAATAATTAATACTTCATCACATTTGCAAAATGTAGCAATACATTTCAACTGATGATGAAACCTCACCTGAGAATATCTGGTATGTGGTTAGCCATACATTGCCAAGCGAATGAGAAAACTACATCGAAAGTCCGAATGGCAGACACTGGGCCTGCGTCCTCAAATTTCAAAGAAAGTGTCAGGAGGAGTTGAGCCGCAAAGGAAGTCACTGCTAACGAAATTAATAGAAAGAAATCCCACACTTCAGAGCCGTCATCAGGCCATTTCCATTCGTGGGTGGCTTGCGTCTCAATGATGCCCCATAGGAGTCCCACTATTCCAAAAATGAGTCCGGTGACCGAGAAATGAACATGCTTTAAAAATCGAAGGGAAACAAACACGACAGAATTGCACAACATGCTTCCACATGCCAATCCAATTCCCACCTACCCACCGAAACAAATGGAAATGAATTATTATCATGGAAAATTGTATTACTAATTTTCAATTGTATTACTAATTTTAAATTGTATATCAACTGTTAATTACTGCTCTTTCCGAATCCAATGATTTGTCTTCCCAGATAAATGAAGGTTTTGATATGATAACTACTCCCAATGCGGTAAATAAGGCCCCAACGATCGGTACACAACCCATGCTTTCTCCTAAGAATCTCCAAGCTATCAATGTTACCAAAACAGGGTTGCTGAAAACTATCGTTGCAGCGTCTCCAATTTCGATGTACTTCAGGGATACGTAGTGTAAGACGATACTGGCAATTCCCATCAATACTCGCAACTATATATTAATAAAAAAATCATAAGAAGAGATTGATTTTCAAATAACAATTTTATAAAAAATAGGATATCAATGGTTACACTGAGAATGATAATTGATTTTCTTTTCTTCTCCGACTTCCAAAGTGTTTCGAAAACGGGAATCTTGTTCCATGAATAATACATTTGCATAATTATCCCCGGAACTACTACTCCTACAAATCTCCAAAAGAAGCAGTAACTTGCTCCGTAGTGCCGTACTGTAATCAATTGCGAAACGATAAAGCAGGAAATGGAATAAAAGAGACTGCAGAGTAGTGCACAAAGGACTCCTCTGTATGGGATCGAACTGGAGAATTCCTTTAACTTTTTTCCACGGAAATCTTTTTTGAATTCCTGTAGGGTAGCAGGAATGGTTGCGTCAGCAATGCTTTGAATAGCATCTTCTTCTGCAGTTGTCGGTGTGGGCAGGATAACTGTAATAGATTCGCAAACTGGCTTCGGTAATTCAGTTGTGGTGTCTTGATTGATTGGTATATCAATATTCTGTGCATTAAAGGTAGAAGTCGACGGAAGATCGTGACTGGAACTGGAACTCTGAACTTGGATCTGTTGTGTAGGGTGTACAGCTTCTTTGACGATATCCTTAATATTCTCATTCATTTCACTGCTAACGCTAACCTGCTCGTTTTTCAGATTGCAATTGTCCAAAATATTTTTGTCTCTAACGGTTTCAGAAGTTTTAGTTTCACCTTGATCAATAAAGCCAGAATTTTGAATGGAATTCGGTTCTGATTCGGGTCCAAATGCAACAGTAGTTTGAAGACAACTGCCACATTCCTCAAAATCTGCTGCTTCCTTAAGTGGGAACCCGTCTTCCATTTCTGTCTCCAAATGGGGTCCAAATTCCATATTATCTTCGTCGCATATTTCACATTCCTCTAAGTCAAAGGTGTTCCCCAGTGGAAAATTATCGTCACTTTCTATATCTTTTTCAGGCACTTCCTGTCTGTTTTCCGGTCCGAATCTCGTAGTTCCCATACTTTGCGCATCTAACATAAAATACCATACTTCTTCCTTTTCTTCCATTAAGCTTTTCCTATTAGAAAATTGTGTCAGCTAACTTTAAATCCAAAGCAAGGAAGATTCAGTTTTCAACTTTTATCGTTGGTCTCAGCTCCAGCCCTCCCAGTAGTATACAGAATGTAAAAACATTAGTGCACTTTCTTTTATTTGTGGAGAGCTATATAGTTCTAATTTCATAAGTATGAATTACATACCTACGTAAGATGGGACAATCAACTATATAGTTCGTAGCTGTAATTAGTAAGCATAACTATGTAATAAAATTTTCTCCTATGTTTTCTTGTAACCCCAAAATTTTATACACCATTATTGTCAGCAATCACAATGGTAGATAAAAATTCCAAATATACTGGAGTCTACTGTCTGTTCTGCTACATAAATAATACGTAGTGCATTACACACAAAGGCAATTGGTGCTTAGTATTATTAGCTTGAGCTTTGAAACTAGTATTTACGTATGGTAAATGAATGCCTATGTATAATGTATACATTTCTTTATTTACTACATAATAAATATACATTATGATGGTGTAAATGGGTTTACAATAATTGTAAACCAATTTACACCGTCATTACGACATAATTATTATGTTATGAATATTTCAGTTAGGATAGGAATGCAGACACATAAATAACTGGTCATATAATAATAAGTATGTTTGTTAAGAAAGACAAGTGGCAATTAACGTAAGTAAGTACCTATAATGTTTAATGTGAGATTCTCCTCTAAATTTGAACACCCAAAAAACAATTACAGTTGTATGTAGATCATAATTTGGCAAGGACTATAGGCTACAAAGGCCATTTTTATATTTGAGTTATTTGGATGTTTAATCATCGGGCAGCATAGCATTATGAACTTTCGGAGACAAAATTCATAGGGTTAAAGAAATCATGACACGGGAAATCTAGATAGTTTGTTTTTTGTTCTCTTAACCCCTATGAAAACTTTATTTTTATTCTGATATTAAATTACTTTTACCTAAGTATAAAGGGTATTGCAATGCATAAATATAAGTAATTAAACATAGATTGTGCACAAAGGAATGCAATTAAATAATGTTTATTTAAATAATAGCTCTGCAAATTACAATTATGAATTTCATTAGATTGTTTTTCGAGTAACAACATAAAACTGTGAATACAAAACTATCAATATAGTAGAAATTCGTATAACATATTACAATAAGCATTAGCACGTGCATAAAAAAGTAGCCATTATCTGGTACCAATTATGTTTTTGGATTATTTTGTAAATTATGACAAGAAAGAATATTGCATTCTAAAATATGAACTAAAACCGAATTCATTTTAGTACATTATTAGCATTGCTAAATAAACTCAACAAGACATCTAATTTTACATTAAATTTAGGTTTGATAGTAATACTAATGCTAACTTAATATTATGTTTTTAAATCAAGAATCGTCTCCATTTTCTACACCTGGTAATAATATGGGAATTGAGTACAAAATCATCATTATGATCGACGTTGGTGCGGCCATTAGAAAAACACCAATAACACTGGCAGGGAGAATTAAATAGTAGATAAAATAGTACTCGTAGTCGTCTCCGTCCAATCCTATCATCGACAGGAAGTCGGACTTTTCTGGAGGAGCAACTGCAATAGTATCCGTTCGGTTTCTGTCAATCACTGGCGTTTTTATTAGAAGAAAGCTATTTGCATATGGTACAAAGTAATTGCACATTAAAAATAGGAAACACAAGAGAGTCCGTCGTGTAATCTTCATTTTAATAAAAAATTATTTTCAGCTAATCAATTCAAGGCAACTGACACTTGAGCTGAACTTAAAGCTTATCTTTAGGTACTATTTCCGTGTGGAAGCGAAATATCTCTTTTAGCTGAAACTTGGTCTCCTTCTACTCTTAATTAGAAAGGTGGTCTTGATTCAATGTATTTTCCGTATTTACGTATACGCTATTATAAGCAAGAAAAAATTAAGTCGTTATAATTAATCAGCAAAATGTAAGTCTTCAATATTAACGACATTTAAACCGTACCGTATTTTATTCGAATGCACATTGAACAAATTCTATTAAGCATTCCAGTAGGCTAAGAGAAACTTTAGAAACTTATGAAATATTCGCGATATATACCGTACTGTATTCCACCAGATAACAAACCCTATTTATTTGGGATAACAGGAGTGTTCTAAGGTAGAAGAGCAAAAAAATCAGCGAATACGACGGAGTCAGAAAATGTTCATTTACCTGTCACACTTAAATATTTACTGTCAGTTCTAAATTGTTGCACAATACATCATCTCACTCTGATTGTGCTGATAACAGTATTTGCATCCTAACACCTATTTAAATGTACTAACTACACTTACCACGAGCTCATCAGAATTATCGTCTACATAATGCAATGTGCTAATTGATGTATTGCAGAAGGAAACCTGTAAGGAAAGCTCTCACCCGTTACTCCATTTTAAATTAGATATATGAAGCATAAAAATACGTATTTAGTATTTAGGTATCAATAAGTAAGTATAATCAAATTCTAAAATTACATTAATCATACCTGCACATCTTAATAGCTCTCAAGAATTAGGATATCACGTAGTCCATATTATTTTTCTGCTGGGAGATATTTGAATAAATAATATATAACTCAATACATATTTATGTAAAATCTCAGTACCGATACTATAATATCACCGTTATGTGATAACAAATATAACGGTTAGGCGCCAGTACCCATAATAAAGGTACTTAGGTACATTGAGGTAAGTAGTTGTAATGACGTCTTAAATTTAGTATGTTACACTTATTTATTAGTTCAACTATTTAAGTTTGATCCATATCAATGCTACTGCCTTTTTTACATCCATTTTTAAGTTTAACATTGATCCAATTGAACCAGATGATACGGGGACAGGAGCAAAAATCTTCTCAGAATGTAGGGACGTCCATTTAGCTACATACGTTTTGACTTACACGGTATCATTGTTTTGTTGCATTGGAATTTGAGTGGTCAACTTACAGGGACAGTTGATGGCAGACGTTTGAAACTGCATCATCACCAAAACGTAGGTAAGTACAGCACTTACAGCCTGTAACACACATATTATGAAACACAATGCATATTATGTAATAATAATATATTAAGTTTCAATACACGCATAACCTTTCCTGTGCCAATAAATATTAGGCAATGAAATTAATTGTCATTATATTTATAATAAAGAAAAAGCAATAAAGTTCTTATTTACTGCTCCAATGAATGGGTAAGTAACAGTGAAAAAATTCCCCCCTCTCAGCCCTATTTTCATGTTCTTCAATTGCCATGCAATATTTGAAGAATTACTCGTTTGATGTCCTTCATTTTTGTCATTAAAATGTAGATCCAAAATCAAGGTTTTACAACTCCGACTCTAAAGAAACATAAATCTCAATTTGATGAATCCATTATTAATTATTATTAATTCGCATTGTTATTACTCGCGTCAATTAAATATTTCTTGTACCATTTCATAGGCTTCAGCAGCGGAGCATAACATAAAGATATAATAGAAAACGCCTACGATTATGAAAATTCGCGTATTTATTTTCTCCTCCGAAGTGAATACACGCATTAAATTTGATGACATATAAGTTACTATGTTGGCAAATGTCCAAAGATATATGGGAGAGTGGAAATCATCGATTATCTTTGAGTATAAAGATGAAATACAAAAAATCCTCAGAATATTCTGAAATGAAAATTATTTATCAGTCATTGACACCGGTAGAATATTCATTGTTATGCAGAAATAGGGCATCACTGATATTCAATGCATTATGCTATTTAAATTACTATTCTTTTAAAAAGTTAGAATGACAAATTATTACATAAATTTTTAAAACCACTCACCTGGTCCCATTTTGTGATAGGAAGCAAAAACGCTTTGAACTTTGACATGATTTCG